>BMAV01006649.1:104219-117236 GCA_019973955.1 Trichonephila inaurata madagascariensis | reverse complement strand
AGAAGTGCGATACGCTACCACTCGGCCACTAGTCTAGAATGAGAACAATATATTTTATTTTGATCTTTAGATGATTTTTTAATTGGTAAAATGATTTTGTTGCTATTTTCTTTTGAAGCATCGGCTTGTGTAGGTGCAAATGTTGAGATATTGCAAATGGGACTTTCAGTTTTCCTTTTTTAAATAATAGTTCTGGTTCTCTCAGTAGACATTCCTGAACCATATCACTATGTATGATTGGATTTATGGCATTTCAATCATTGGTCATTTTGAAATTGTATCAATTAGTATATAGTGAATGAAAAAAGAATCAACTCTCTGCCCTGATTTCTGGATAATGTTGCACACAAAAGTTATAAGACATTGATATGGCTTATAATGTATTTGTTGAATTTATTCAAAATGTATTTAACAATTATTTCTTCTAGTTTGAAGACCAAGAAATGAGAGAAAGTCAAATATTCCTTGTGTTAATTTTTCCTGGTAACATTAAATATAATTAATCTTCTTTCACTGTCTTCCTTATAATATTTCAAAACTTTTTCAAAGATTTCATAGCTTTGATGTTATTTTATCCGTGCTTCTGTTGGTTATTGTCAGAGATGAAAAGCTCGATTTTTATCAAATTATAATTGTTATAATATAATAAACTAAAATATTTTTTACTAGTGTCATCCAGTAGTGTATTTAGATTAATAAATCAATGTTACCACAGATGTTTTAATGAATTTATAAATTTGTAAGACATCTGAACATTTTCAAAATGCTGTTACATACTCTAAAAAAATTATTAATGCAAGAATGAATAAGTATACTTGTAAATTTCTGACATGTTCTAGATAAAACAAAATGAAAGGAATGCAAAATAAAAATCGGTGTCTTTGAATATTAGTTTTCTATTGGTTTGATATGAACTGATAAAAAATCTAATGTATAGTTACTAAAAGTATTATTTATCAGTGTTTAACTATGAAAACATATATATTGCAGAATTCTTAAATTGTGATATTTTCATAGGAAAGGAGAATAGTCCTTATCAAGGAGGTTCTGTTGGCTGATGGAAAGGCTATTGACAATCAAACAAAAGAAAGACTTTTTCTTCTTAGTAACACAACTTGCAGACCTCAACTAGATTCCCAAACTAAGTAAATAAGTCATGTTTGTAGTTTAGGACTTCATGTATCATTTGACTGAGACATAGTTTAAGATTTATATTAATTATTTCACTTTTTTTAAAGGCTAACTACTATTGAAGAATCCATTGAATCACTTATATCACCATCTGATATCGATGACACCGATGAAGATTTGAATCCAAATATTTCTCGCAGGCGGAAACGTCGCTCAAAGGGAAATAAAAGAAGCTCTGGGGATCGAATTGAAAAGAGGAAGAAGTCCGAGGTTTGTTCTCTTTTAGATTCTGAATTTTTCGATTATAAACATTTTTATTTATATTTTCCTAATTTCTATAATAAATTTCATATGCATTTTTTAATGCTTGCAAATTTTTACCAATCAAAACCTACTGCTAAATAATGCGACTGAAGCAAACATATTGCTTAGTAATCAGTTAAAATAATACTTGTTATTTTTTTTAATACTGTCTTGGATGTTTGGTGACAAAAGGATTGATTTTTGTTTGGCATGTGCCTGGTACTTCACCAATATTCATGCTCAATGGAACAATTTTTTTAACAATAACACTTGACATTAATAGTTTCTTTCGGCCCCCATAAATTTCAACCTTATTATATGCCGGATTTTACAGTAACTAAAACTAAGTAATTATATATATTAGCCTTTTGATGCAATACTTTAAGATGAACGTTTATATGTTTGTATGCTAAATGAATAAAAATTTCGAACTTTAAATTCACTTAAAGTTTTTATCGACACATAAATATTTCTTTTTAAATAAATACAACTTGAAATCAAAATGAGAATTCGACAAAATACTTTACAATGTGATAAATGTTTTTTTTTCCAATTATTTCTTCTGAAAAATTGAACTAATAAAATACTATAAATTAATTTTAAGTTATTTACAAAAAAATTAAATATGACTTTTAATAAAAGAATTTAATGGGTTTTTTTTAAATAGTATATATATATATTTAAAGTTTCATTTAAAAATACTTTTAAGATAATAAGAGATGCAAAAAGTTTTTTTCATTTGTGTAAACATAAAATTTTAAATTTTTAGTAAATAGAACAATTTTTGTTAAACATCAACACCAAACTCAAAGCTAAAAAAAGCTCATCATAAAGTTAAAATTATCTTTTTATGTAGGAAAGTGAGGCGTTTAGAAGAGAGGAAACTGAAGATGAATTCAGAATGGATCTTGAAAATATGCCAGAAAAAAATACTTCAGAATTTCGCAGCAATAGCGAGCCCAATTCTACCTCACTTGTTGATCCACCACCTCAAGCACATCATTCTGGTATCTTATATGGTTATTTGACTTAAAAAATACGAACTATGTAAACTTTTAGTCAGTGCCAGTTTATCCATTTGGAGCTTGGAGCGGGCGCCCAAGGGCCCAGATAAGCTAGACTTAACCATATTTTCTGGCTATAAATTTTGATCCTTCAGTTCTAAGAAGACCTGTATATCTTCTGTGCCCAGAGCCCGAAATGAGCTTAAAGGGTCACTGACTGCAACTGTTTTGTGCAGTGTTTTCTATGCAAGAGTGTGGGTGTCCCAACATCCCCTCCCATATTACATTTTTGAATGATCAATAGGCATTTAAACACTTGATAATAAATATATTTTTGAAATTCCTCTTTTAAAGACACCTTGAGGTGTTTTAGCAATAACAACTCTTAACTTTTCCACCTAAACCTTTAACTATCTCTAAAATTCTTCAGATAGTCCATTTTCAAAGTGGAAGATTTTAATCTTTTAAAATAACCATTGGATTGGGAGTTCCATTTTCCTTTTCAAATTGCCATTTATATCTAGCCTGTAATTATTAATGTAAGCTAACCTCTCCATTTGTACCATATAAATTGAACAAATTTTGTTAATTTTTGTTACTAAGAGATAAATGGTTTTCTGATTTATCTGTCAAGTCTGGCTCTGGTAAACTTTCAAGAGGTTTACCTATGAGAAAGTGTCCTGGGGGAGGACTGTAAAATCGTTAGGATCAGAGGACGTGTGAATAAGAGGACTATTTAAAATACTTTCGATTTGAGTAGTAATTGTTATGAAATGTTCTAATGTTAAACTAAATCTCCTAATGTTCTTTTAAAATGATGTTGAAAAGATTTGACACCTGCTTCCCAAAGCTCTCTGAAATTAGGTAATCTAGGGGGAATAAATTTCCAAATAATTTCTTCATTTGTTAAATAATTGGTAAGGGTATCTCTGGTGGATTTTTTTTCATATATAAGGGTTGCAATTTTCCCGCTAGCACCTATGGGGAAATTTGTAACATTATCTATACAAATTGAAGTACTTTCCCCTCACCTACTGAAAAATCGTTTGAGAATTGTAATTGTAGCTTCTATGGTTAGTTCTGTTGCAACCTCTATATGAATAGCTTTGATAATAAAGCAAATGAAAATTGCAACATAGAATTTATGGTAAATATCTTTTCGTTGGCCTTTATATTTAATATAATGATCAGAACTCTTGTCTGACTAGACAAAATAAGGTTTGAGTACCTACGTGCAAATATTTTAAATGATAATAATTCATAATTAAAATAGTTAATTTGTGGTTTTTCAACAGAAAAATGGAAAATTTCTGACTAAATATTAAATCTGAATTACTTAATCTACCACCAACTTTAAGTATGTTTTCTTTGACAAGAAAGGGATTCAAACAAGTTAACCGACCTTTTTTAATGGTTCCCTCACTCCTAAAAACTTCAAATTTTTTTGTTAAACTGTTACCTGTATCCTTTTAATCAAATGGAGTTTTGTATTCTGAAGTTCCTCGTTTGTGAAAGGATCTGAATGACAAGATGTATTTCTGACATTCAGAAATCTGAAAATGTAACTTAAGATACGAATTAATTTCACATAATTATTTGTAATATTTAGAAGCTCATTTTCAAAGTTAGAGTCAGAGATTGATGTTAAGCTGATATCTGATTGTTTTTTAAGTCCCAACATGTAAAATTCATCAGATCTGGTGATTTATGGTTCATTAAATTGTTCAGGAATGTCTAGATGTGGGGGACACCATTCCACCATAGAGTCAGTGATGAAAGTTCTCCAGGATTTACACCTCAAGCAGGGTTTAGAGCTGAAGGAATGTACTTCCATTCAAAGTTCTTAGTCAAAGTTTGTATCTTTTATACTTGATTGCTGATGAATGTTTTGAGTTGATTAGCTGGAGTTAATCCAAGTAATTGCTATGGTTGAATGTGTGTGCAAGATGACTTTAATTAAATTCACTTATAGAGAGAGTTGTACTTTTCCCAACTAATTGTGCCAGCAGCAAACATGGGGAAAGTTCAAGGCAAGGAATAAAGATGACTTTGATTGGTGTGGCACGAGATTTATTGCCAATAAGCTTAGTTCTGGTGGTAGCATCTTCCTTGCTTAGTGGTTTTTGTTTCTATTCCCCAAAACTTTTGTGAGTTACAATCAATGTTTTGTATTTCTGATATTAAACCACAAAACTGATTTTGCTTGTATGTATTTGTGGTTCCAGTTGAGATGTATCCGAAAGCTGTTTTGCGAAATAACAAGTCTGTTATCTGATCTACAAATTTCTCCTTTGATTATATCAAAAAATGCCTCTGCTCTGATTAACAAATCGATTTTTCCTAGAAGAGCAAAATTTGGATCTACTAGTTCTTGAGGTATTTTTAAATTATGGAGGTTTATTTGAGTTCAGGATAAAATCTGTAATTTTTGAGACAACCAAAAAATCTAAAGTTGCAGAAAATAAGCCATTTATTATAGTAGTGTTTAATTCTGATTTGATTGTGGTTTTATTTCCACCTAAACTGGTAATTGGAAAATTAACTCTATTTTGTGGAACCCCTGATTTGTTTGCGAAATCTTGTGTTAAGATATTGGACATGCTATTGGGATCTAAAACTGCTTGTGTTTGGATGCAACTTCCAGTTGAACAATTCAAAATCCAAACTACTGCTGTGGGTGGAATTATGGTTTTGCTTCTTTTTTCTGATACATGTGACAGACGTGGCTGTATTTTTTTGCAGACTAGGAAACTTCTCGGCTTTGGGGTTCAGTTCCTGACCACTATAAATCAGGAGAGTGTTGGCAGATCCCCCCCCCCTTTTCTCTGTGAAGTAGTGTGTTATGTTGAAAGCCACGTACACTACAAGAATGTTTCGATCTACACTTTGATATTTTGTGCTGAGCACTTAAGCAATTGAGGCCCATATTGTGTTGTGACTATTTCCTTTCTCTGTTTGGCATTCAATTTTAAAAAGGAATCACACTTAAAAATTGTTTGTTTTTGCTTACATAAAATGCATGCATACACAGACTTGTTAAATTTTATAAAGATATTTTTTGATTTATTTCTATCTTGCATAATGGGTTTTGCAAAGATATTTATATTGTGCTTAATTCTTGAGTACATTTTTCTAAAAATAATTGAAATTATCAAATTTAGGAACTTTGGTTAAATTAAGGCTGTATTCAAATTGTTTTAAAGTCTCTTTACCAGTTTTTGAAGCATGATGTTTAAAATTAAAATGTCAAGGAGATCGTTTCTTTCAAATTTTAAAACCTTCAATGCACAAATGTTTTTATTTACATCATCAATTTACTATTTCATACAAGAGTTTCCATTATTACACGTTTATTTTCATGGCATTCTAGAGATCTAAAGATTCAAATGAATCACTTATTGTCTAAATTTTTTGCTTTAGATGTTAATGCAGCTTTAAGATAATGTAGTTTCTGCCCTGAGGAGAGTTCTGAATTTGTTGAAATAATGCTATTAAATTCTATTTTAAAGTTACTCTATTCTTCATATTTTCCAGCAAACTTTGGTTAGAGAATTTCTGGAAGTCAAACTGTTTGTGCAGATAATTTTGTCTTGCAAACAATCAATTTCTTGATCCGACTCGTAACGGAGCTATGCAATCCATTAAGGCCATGCGGGTAACATGTTTGTCTTCTCAGATGTTAGTGATTGTCTACCATTGAAATCCGATTTACAGTGTTCCACATTTTTGCTTCTTATTGGAGGCATCACAGCAACTTTTCACCAGTCAACAGCATTCAAATAGGAGTTGTGTATGTGAAACCTGTGCTGTACATTTTTTTTTATTTAAACATGTTGTAGGTGTTGCTACTTGTCATTAATTCATTGAAAAGCTAATCATTTACATATCACAGTATCTTTATCTTGTTATGTAAATTTCACATGTGTAGCATATCACCTTCTTGGTGTAGCATTTTTGTCTGGCTACTAGTGTACAAAATTAAATGTTTAAAATGCAAATTGTAATATAGATCATAATCAATATTTTATTTAATGGGTTAAAGCAATATTTAGCTCAGAATTTTTATATTGTAATAAATTTTTGATCATTTTTAAATCTAGGAATATGTGATGGATATTAAAATGAGTTTTTTTCCTATAATGCAAAATATTTAATTATTAAATTAATATTAATTAACAATATTGGAGTTTAGTTGAAAAATTTAGTAATTGAAAAAAGAATATATGAAATTTAAAAAGAAAATTATTTGTGTTAATTTTTTTGTACCATTTTATTAATCTAGAAGTAATGCTTTGACATTTATTTTAAGTATATTTTTTCCATGTAATGCATTAGGTTCATTTTTAAAAAGCCAGAAATAATTTCCAACAATACCTGGAGAGAAAATCTTTGGATGCAATCGTGAGAAGTCATTTGAAGTTTATTTTTAAGTTTTAAAGTGTAGATTCTATGTGTGTCAGTGAATGATTTTTGTAATTTTCACTTTATTGTAACTATAAGTTTTTTTTTCTTTGCTATTTTAGATTCTGGACAAATAAAAAGTCCTACATATGATATTCGAATCCATAATACAGGAACACTTTCCTCAAAGTAATTTTGCTTTAAAATTTCAATTTTTGAATTTATTTTAGTAGTTATTCCATATATCGTATCTAATATGAAATTTTATCATATTGATAATTGTATAATTTCTTTTAGTAAACCCCATGGTCGATACAGTACTGGAGGAAAATTGAGTCGAATACATGCTTTTGTCACTAAAACAGTCATTCGAACTGAGAAATGCTATCCCTGTGGCAACATGATAAAGTTCTGTAAACAAGCTTTAAAATGTACTGATTGTAGAATAACGTGTCATCCAGAATGTAAGGATCGATGTCCATTACCCTGTATACCTGTTACTTTCACTCCTACTAAGGGTCCAATGGTGAGTTTGTTATGCAGGATACTTAAATAGAATTAATAACATGTATGCTTACAATTTATTTGTATTCTACAATGTGTTGTGAATGTTGCAACTGATGAGAGATGTTTCTTTTAAATGGTTTCTTTTTTCTCTTCCTTTCCTTTCTAAAGGTGTCATTTTTTTTTTTAGCTGTACTTACAACAAAGGTATAAAAAAATTGCTTCTTACAAGATATCTCATTTTTCTAAAATATTTGCAAAAACTCTAGCAATAAAATTATTGTAACCTTTCAAGTGGTTGCGATATGTCCAGGGACTTATTTAAAATGTAAACTGCTGAAGAAAGTTGCCCCTTTACTGAAAGATAAATTTTTTTTTATTTAGGGGAAATTTTAAGGAACTTTTACAAGTTTTTATTTTTTTATGTTGTGTTAAATTGTGTGATATAATTTTGTTTAATTAAAACTTTAAATAACTAAAAATAAATTTTAGGAATTCATTTACTTTTTCTCTGGAAAATGAACAGAATAATTTTAATTTTTAATACATGTACTGCAATTACCATTAGGGACTTGTGTTTGAGTTTTTAGATATGAAAGAATTTGTTTGAGAGACATTTTTAAGTCTGAAAAGCTATCTTTTTTTTTAAATCAATATTAAGAGTTAACTATTAAAATTATTTATAAAAAAATATTTTGATTTAAGATTTTCATTGAATAAAACATAGTGTTTTTAAAGCTTATGTAATGTTTTTCAGGGTACTATTGGTGATTATACATCATCAACACCTCCTATGATTCCATCACTAATTGTCCATTGTGTGAACGAAATTGAATCCAGAGGTCTTAAAGAGATTGGTTTGTACCGCATATCTGGCAGTGAACGAGATGTAAAAGATTTGAATCAAAAACTTCTAAAAGGAAGAAGTGCGATTAGTTTGGTATATATTGATTTTTGAATACCATTTTCATTTCCACATTCTTTATTTTTTAAAGGAAGATTTAAAAAGATTTTGATTAGTTTTATTGAAATTAATGTTCTAAGAATAATTAGAAAAATAAATTTTTTCTATTAAACTGTTAAAATTCCTAAAAATATCTGTATATAAAATGTAGCGATGAATTATCAATTAAAACTTTTCTTAAATATGATTATATGATTGCAGAACAAAGTAGACATTCATGCTGTCTGTGGAACAATCAAAGAATTTCTTCGTTCTTTGAAAGAGCCATTGGTAACCAGAGCTGCTTGGCAGACTTTTGTTGATGCTGCTGGTAAGGCTTGTATTCAGATTTTCAAAATGAAAATTCTGTAGTATTAATGTAATCCTAATTTGAATTACTTTTTTTATCTTTTGCACAACATAAAATTTGAATTTCAAATTACTTTTTCTATTTATTATTAGGTTATAATATTGTTGAATCTCCTTTATAATTTTAGAACAAAAAGAGGAAACTATGAGTTTGAACTTGTTATATGAAGCAGTTTGTGAGTTACCACAACCTAACAAGGAGACTCTTGCATTTCTCATATTACACTTTCAAAGGTCTGTAATCTTGCTATATATTTTTATACAGCCTATTTGTTGCAAACTATTGCATTTAATTTTTCGTTTCAGTCAGCCATAATTATTTATCTTTTTCTCAGAGTTGCGGAAGCATATGAATGCAGAATGCCTTTAGAAAACCTTGCCAAAGTTTTTGGACCTACCATAGTGGGATATTCTAGTGCTGAACCAGCTGATTCTCGTATGCTAACAGAAACAAAACAACAATGTCAAGTATGTCTTTTGCATTTTTATTATACATATATAAAGCAGTACTTTACTTAATAGGATTAATTGGTTCCTTGTTCAATGCCACCCTGAGTAGAACATTAGTTTTGTAGGAAAAATAAGTAATTTGTTCCTTTCAAATTTTGTTTAAAGAAAAGTATTTATATATTTACTAAAATTATCTATATATATAATGACAACTGTTACCAAGGCCTTTTAAAATACGTGCAGTGCTCAGTTGAACTCGCTCGAGTTTCTCAAGATTAGTCTTGGAGGCACAACAGTAAATCGGGTAAACATACTCTAAAATAGGTCTAATAAGCACCAAGTAGGTATTTCTAATAGTAAGAGTCAGCACCCCAATCATGGCTAGAAATGCATTTCAAAATATTCAGTCATTTTCTGCTCTTGTGCACGAGATGATCAATGTATTTTGAGCTGGAAATTTCTGGATCCAGTGCAAACCCCAGATACTTGGGATGCTTGTCCACTGATAGAGGTGAACTACCGAACAAAATCTTAGGCTGGTATTTATACAGTTTTCTATAAGTGGTAAAGAAACTGATTGAAGACTTCCCCCCAGTGCATTAAAACACAATTTGTGGCTTTCTGCAAAGTTCCATGTGCCAACAAAGGTGTGGTTAATACTGTTCTCTAGAATAGAAATATCAGCACCACATTTCCAGATGACAATATCATCGGCAAACAAGCTGACCTCCCACCTTCTGGAGATAACTTCTTTGATACCACACATGAACAAAGTAAAGAGAACAGATCCTCTGACTCAACTTGAATCCTTTGGTCATGGAACTATTAAATTTTACCTTGAGTGTCCTGTTGCACAAGAAATCATAAAGCCAAAGCAAGGCCTTATCATCGATCCCAAAAGAATTAGAGTTTATTAATAAGTTTCTGTCTCCAGACTGTGTTGAACGCTTTAGAAAGATGTAGCAAAGCCGCATAGTGTGGTGACAAGGTTTCAAATTGTGAGTGTCGGGATCTATTGACTAAAATACAGCACCTGATCAGTAGTGCTTTGTCCTGGTTTAAAAACAATATCATAGTGGCATTTTCCTTTTAGGCTGATTTGCAGCCACTCATCATTTAAAAAATTCATTACTCATGAAATACAACAAACCCTTTAGTTATAATCCTCGTAATCGAACATAAAAATTCCTAAAGAGTTGGAGTAATGATCAAAGACTAAAGAGGAATAACCCCTATAGTCAGGTGATAATGATGATTAGTGACAATATGATTTTCTCCTGTTGAAGGCACATCACTCGAGCTCTTATATTGACCCAGCTGAGGGCCTCCCAGGGGTGTATTTCCACTTGAATTTCTTAGACAACTTGCCTTCGAAGTTATTAGTAACATTCCCTGATGATGCATTTCTTATCTATACTGATTGCAGCAGGAATGAACACTCATTCTGGCAGTGGTATTTATAGTAAGTCTCAAAACTCTTCCAGTCACACTAAACTGAGAAACTCTGATGGTTGCTCTGTCTTTTGCAGTGAACTCATTGCTATTGATACAGGCCTTAAAGAGACTCTCAATTCCTGGTTCGAACAGTATCTGGATATTATCTGACAGTCGTAGTGCCATCCAACATCTAACTGGTATAAGGAGGGTGATAACACAGGAGTGGCTATTTTGGAGAAACTAAAGTCTTTCATCTTCTGACACCCTTGTGCAAAAGATGGCACAGGTCAACCCACTAGAAACTGGGCCCTCTCGCTTATTCAGAACCACACTCCATCTACATCAACAACAAGCAATCAATTTTTCCTTCTGCTCATCACTGGTATGTGGCTAAATGTCCTGGTGGCTCTCTTTCCCTTCAATGCAACAGGCAGGAACAAACTATTCTAATTTCTGGAGGGGCCACCTCTGAACTTTGGCTTTTAAGGATGGAAACAAAGTTTTTCTGACGTGTTGGGTGTTCTGTCTGCCAGGCATCTCCAGAACACATTCTTAACTGCCTGGGGCTTTCAAAACAAGATCTTTATGAAGACCCTCTAATGGTGTTGGACTTTTTGAGAGTGAGTGAAATCATGGACTTGGTATAATTTGGCTAGACATAGAGATGAGCAACAACATCACTAAAATTAATGAAAAATAATTGCTCTTCTAATGATGTTGAATACTTTTAAAAGATTAATAATCAAGGGGCTAAGAGTTTGTTTGAAAACATTTCATGACATCGGCAACCTCTAGAGTTGAAGCTTATATTATGTCCTGGTTTCACTGTTTTGATTGTATCCATTTCAGGATCAAAACCACAAAAATTATCAACACAATGAGACAAAATATATTTTCAGAATTTCCATTATCCTCATTTATTTCATTCCAAGCATGAATATTATTTTACCTATTAAAATTTTCTAAACTGTTACTTAAAAAAAATAAGTGTTCTCATCAGAGATAACTTGAGGCAATATTACACTGGTGAAAACAATTGAAGGGAGAAACACTTTTTTTTCCAAAAAAAGAACAAAATACTTAACTCCATATGCAAATAAAGTATAAGATGATAGTAGAGCTCTCTTCACAGACACCTCTGTCACACAGTGACCTATGACTTCATGATGCTGTGATTGATTTAATGTATGTACCTCACTTTCTCACTGTAGCTTGTAATGTAAGGAAATTTTGAAGCATTGTAGCTTAACTCAATCCTTGTTTGTTTGTTTTTTAATTTCTTTGTTTACCCATCATTAATATGGCCAGTTGTCATTGTCTAGACGATGGCAGATAGTTGGAAGACTTGAGGTGGGCCAATCAAAGGCTAGATGCTGAAGGGATCTTTTGGGTTTCGAGAAATGTGGTGTCCATTCTGTGGAAACGGTTCAGACGGGAACAGTGATCCGCAGACCTAAGGGATAGGTCAGCTACAGTGACACAACTGTCTTGCAACCTGCATAATGCAACAGGAACATGTATTTCATGGATAACAGTCACCCAGAGACAATACAGGTGGCCTGTATGCTAGGACCCTTGTAGTCTGCATCCCTTTGACTGTAAACCACAAAAAGGACAATCTAGCATGGAGTAGAGAACACCTGTCTTGAACAGAGGATGATTGGGGGTGAATTCTCTTCAATGGTGAGTCGCAATTCCATCTGGACAGTGACTCAAGATGTGTTCTCATCTGGAGAAACATGGGTGTCAATATCGCCCTCTAATACTGTTGAAATTTACTACTATGGTCGAGGCGGTCTGATGGTCTAGGCAGGCATCATTTCAGACATGCATGCCGACCTTCATGTGTTCAATAGAGGTACTCTTAACAAGTCAGCAGTACAGGGACGAGATCTTTGCATTCTATATCAAACTTTTCTGTGTATCATATGGACTAAATTTCATCTTTATGGACGATAACGCATACCCACACAAGGCTCGGTTGGTGGACAACTACCTCCAATTTGGAGTATATTCAACAATTGGAGTGACCTACAATGTCCCCTGAGATTAATCCAATTGAACACGTACGGGACGTCCTTGGGAGCTCAATTTCAGCTCAGACCAGTTCCAACAACCATCGATGAGCTCAAAAGTGCCTTGGTGCAGGAGTGGGTGTGGTTGCCACAAATGTTGATTAACACCCTGGTAAACAGTATGAAACATAAATGCGAGAGTTGTGTTGCTGTTAGAGACGGTCATACACCCTATTGGACAGGTTTTTCTTTGATTTACAGGGTGTCGGTCAGCTGCTATACTGGGCAAGTGACCAATTTCCTAATTTAGGGTGTATGTTGTGCCCATTTTTGTTTTTCCATATATTTGTCTTATATTGGGTGATATTTTAGCCAAGTTTGGTTTTATTTGCTTTGTTAGTTTTCTTTTATTACAAAAAATAACATTTGTTTTCACCTGTGTATTTTAATTTTCACACAT
>BMAV01006649.1:90962-103819 GCA_019973955.1 Trichonephila inaurata madagascariensis | reverse complement strand
CATTAATTTTTCAGAAAGGTCGTTTGAGCTTTCATCATTGACTTCTTTATAATGATCTGCACCCATGTAAAAAGTCAGCTTTTTATTGCTTACTTTAGGGAAAAGATTGTTGAACCATTGATATTTCTATTATTTGTATGGATTTTGTTCTTAAATAGTTGCGAGGAACATTTTATTAAAAACACAAATTTTGTGAATAAAGAAAGTTTATTCATTTAAAAAATGAAGTAATTTAATTTTATACAATATAAACTTTCGCATTCTTTGTTGATGGGGAAAAACATCATATTTGAAGAGGTAGATTATTTTCTATCAACTATTGTGTATATATATATATTCCTATTGGAACTTATGTGTATATATGTATTTAACACGATTTGGACAGCTTCTCAAATGGCATTTTGGTCAATGATATCAAATGTATTATTCTTGAATAAAAAGGCAGATTTAATTTATTATGTTCAAATGAAGTCCTGTCTATCTTTAAATACTCCAAGTAATGATTAAAGCACCCCCAAACATGCACAATGTATACAGCAGACATCTGCACATGAAGGAGGAAAGGAAAAATGAATGGCAGAGCTAAAGCAGAAGCATTTGATATGCAAGAAGGTTGGTTTGGCATTAACCAAAATAAGTTATAAATGATGTGGATTCATCACACATGCTGACACATGTGCATATACACATGCACATATAACATTTATCCAAAAAATTAAGTGATTAAGTAAAGTGGGAAATGTATATAGAGATCTGGGCTCAAGAACATGTATTACACATATGTATGGGTTTGCTGTTGAAAAATCTAAGATGCTGATAATCAAATAGTCCCTGGACTTTTGCTAAGTGTGTATTTTAATCTATATTTAAAACTTTATAAAATGTTTGGTTTAATTTTGAAGTAGGTGTTAATGTGTTTTATATCTTGTATTTTTCATAGGTGATGCAAAAACTGCTCATGTTACCAGCAGATACTTGGCAAAATATCTTAAATGTTGAGTCATCAGAAGTCTTCAATGTACCCCAATTAAAAACTCCTGATTTAACTCCAGGTAACTGAAAAATAGCCATGTATTTATTCTATTCAAATAAAGCAGGGATGGCGAACTAACGGCGCGCATGCCACTGATGGCACACGACACAATATTTTGGGCACACCACCGATCAAAATGGTTTTCATTGTAAACTTGGCTATTTTGAACTAAAATGAAGTATTATGTTTAATTGCGCAAGTGATTGGTTCTTGGTGAGGCGGAGAGAACACTCATATGTTAATTTCTTGACTTAGTTATGTCGTGAATTGCAAATGCTAACGTTGCAAAGTTTGTCTACGCATAGTGCTGTAAATTTCGTTGACATTACTGCATTTTAAAGTTAATTTGCGTTACATTTACAATTTCTAACAGTTATTTAACATGGTTAGTTCAGCAAAAAAACAATAAGTGCAAGATAGTTAATGTAACAGAATTTCAAATTTGGTGAACCGAGAAATATGACATGATTAGTAAAGGCGACAAAGAGGTGTGTGCTTTATGTTCTGGAACATTTGCATGTAGAATATCGTCTGAAAATCGGATTCCAGACACACTAAACTGTTTGAAAAAGTTGGCTCATGCTATTTTAACCATATTTTTATTTACCTATGCTTGAGAGTCATTATTTTCAGAGATGAATAACATTAAAGACTCGCTTAGAAATCTTTTGACAGATGATTCCAATTCAGCATGTGCATTCTGCTAAAAGTAACATCTTACAATCCTAATATATTATTTACCAGCCAATCTGCAACAGCAGAAGTCACACTAATGTTACTTTAATTTGAATTACACATATAACTAAAACAGTTACTGCTATACAGTGCAAAACGTATTTTTTTGTAGTAAATAAAGAATTTGGAGTTGTTAGAATTTAGTTATATTATTTCCCCTATAATCCCAAGTCAAAATTATTTGACGTCACTTCTATACCTCATTAAACATTTTTTTAGAAAAAATGGCTCGTTGACCCATAAATGTTCGCCACCCCTGAGAAATAAAGTATTAATTTTAATTCTCTTAAACCAAAAGTGTGAAGCTTACCTTTAGGAATTTTACTATAAATTTTTTTGTATAAATAATCAAATTTCAAACATATTTTATAAAATGTTACCTTCTTATTTAAACTTATCCATTTAAAATAAAATATAAATTTCCTTTGGCTGTTTAGAATAGATTTTTAGTGTTTTAAAATATGTTTAATACATAAAAACAGTTAATAATTTTATGTTTACTTACAATCAAAACTTGTTATATTAGTATAAATAAAAATTAATTCAAAAATACTAATGATAGTTAAAGTTTTTTTGTTAATGTTGTTCACAAATTATCAAAGCAATTGATACAGTAATTCATCTCTGCAAAGTGTGCATTTATGAGTAATACAATAGTGCTGAAATGGATTTTTTAGCTCCTGTAGTTTCAAGACTAGGGCCTATTTATGCATCTCAGGCAAGTGCCCGGGTTGGAAGGACACCTCTTACACCCAGGTATTCATATATTGTTTCTCTTTTTATATGAGTTTCATAAAGAATATGAAGAGAAGAGGGAAATATAATTGTGCTAGAAATGCTTAGAGAGCTTATAAACGGTTTTCTTTGTGGAATAAACTATTTCAAAATATTACTATATGAAATAAATTTTTTTTTTTTTTTTTTTTTTTTTTTTTTTTTTCTTTAAAGATATTTTTAAGATTTTTGATTAAATTTGTTAAAAATAGGATTTGGTTGAAGCTAATCAGTAATGAAACATTAACTATATCAGCTTCACATACTAATTTGATATAGCTCCTCCAAATGCCCTCTTAATGGATACATGCTCAAATGATTATACTTGGAGATTAATAGTATCTGTTTAACATTAAGAAGTAAGAGAGAAAAATTCAATAAAATTTTTTTTGTTCCAAATGACAAAAATATTTATTTTTTAATACTAGTATGTTTACTCAGAATCACAGCTAAGGATTAAAATTTTTGATTCATTATAAGGTTCTGTGTGTGTAATTCTTTAAATAAAAAGCAGTTTTAAGCCCTAATATTTAGATTAACCATTGTGACACATCTAACATTATTTATTTATTACAATTAATTATTAGTCAATTATCCACTAGCTTTATCTATTTGATAAAAATTTAATCTTCTGTGAGAATTTTATCCAATGTTTTATTTTGAAAATCTAGTTTTAATTTCCATCTACTTCCATGCAAGATTTTTAAATTTTAAGAATTTAGAACCACAAATATTTAGTGATTGCTTTCATATACATAATTGAATATTTATAACTTTTTGTGTTTAAATTGCTTAGTTTCTGGCCTGATTAAAATAGATGCGTTTCTCAAAATGGTAAAATCTTTGTTGGATCTCCGCATGAAACGCAACATAAAGGACCCTGAATATGTGTTAATATCATAAATATTTTTTAAAATCTTAATCACTTTTTAAAGTATTAAAATTTTGCATCTTTTTTAAAATTGCCTTTTGTAATTTAATGTTTTTTTAAAAAACTATTTTAAATATATAAAGAATCGTGACTTCGTATTTTTTTAAATTGAATCATTTTTTAAATAGAATAAATTTTGAACTTTTTGCCACTCAGTTTCTTTCTGAAAAATTATTCCAAATGTTTTCATGTTATTCCTTTTAATTCTTTTTTTAGATATTTAAAAATTCTGATTTATTGTCTAGGTTTTATTAAATTTCTAATAATAAGTAAATTCCAATATATATTAAAAATAAAATTCACTTAAAATGCCCATTGTGATTGAATTTAAAATGTTTCTGTATGTTGTTTTTTTAAAAACAATGTTATATATATTTATTTCCCCTAGGAATGTAAAATATAGTACAAGAAGTGGAAAACGATTTTTTGAATCGCCTCTGAAGTAATGGACTGAGATGATATATTTAAAGAAATGCCTTATATAAGACTTTTTGCCAAATTTAGTCATGTTTAATACAGTCTGTTATCGTTTACATAATTTTAAGGTTCTTGATTGATTATTTTATTTATTTGCTTTACATTGTTTTCAAAATACCAATTTTTATATTAAATTATATTAAAACCTAATTGATTTAATGTGCTATACCTCATTTTTTTTAATTCTTAAGATTTTAAATCCAAAAAATTTGTTTTGTGTAGTACATAGAATGCGTTTTTTAATAATATTCATTAGCATCATAATATATTTGTAAATAATATAAAATACTTCCTTACATTTCTGTATATTTAAATAAAGATATTTTAACTCTAAAAAAAAAATTTAAGATTCATTTATTTTGTTTTTTTTTCTCCTGAAAGAAGTGTTTTAAAATTTAATACCATTTTTCTTTGGTCTTTTATTTATAAAATTATATGTTTAAAAAGAGTTAAATTGTAAGCATTTATATGCAATGTTAATTTTGTTTTTAAAATATTATTCTTAGTTATTTATGTTTTAACATATATCATGTAAATGCTTGGACCAACCATTTTTAACTGCTTTGTATAAAATTCTTTTATATAAACTATAGTTTGCATGGAAGAAAACATTATTTGTAAATATTGAAATCTGCTGTTGTATTTAAAAAAATTAAAACAATTATAACTATCTGTGTTTTTGTTGCTGTATAGGTGCTTATTTGTAGGTTGTTTTTTGTATTATATATAATATCTATATGTAAAGTATGTGTGTTTTTTAATTGCACTGCCTTTTTTTGTTTTTTGGTGAAGTGCATTTAAAATGTACAAAAAATTATATTTGTTATTTCTTGCAAAATCATTAAATAAATACTTTTAAACATTTCGAGGTTACTAATTTTTTTCTTTATTTCTCACCATTATGTTTTATGCGATACATGCATTTTCAGTATTATAATATATTGTTCCATGTTTTTGTTTTTAATTGAAGTTATTTACACACATTTTTTCCATCTTTATTTTATTTACTTAATTTCTTCATACACATTAATATAGGAATTTTTTATTTATATTCATACATGCATAAAAATAATTCGTAAAGTGCATTTAAATGTTTTTTCATCCAGCTTGATTAAATGAGAAAATTAAACAATAGGGTTTTACATCTTTACATTAATAATTCTTTAGATTTCTGTTTTGCTTCCACTTGGAAAATAATTTTCTGGACAACTTAGAGAAAAAATTATACCCCCTAAAATATGGTCCTTTTTCGTTCTTTTAAAAAACTATTGTAAAATTTTGAAAGAGGCCTCTTTTTTTACATTTGAGGGAAAAATTCAAAGTGGGTGAGTGACATAGGATAAAAGAGAAATAACAAAATTACAAAAAAAAATTATGTGGGGGAAGGGATATTATATAATCAATTATCTTTTCAAAAATTATTTATGTTGAACAGTTTATTTAATAGATTTCTTTGTGTTGAAAAACTGAATACTTCTCGATGGTTCTTTGCTTTATTATATTCATTTCTGTTCAAATTTTGCTGGGAATCCACAGCAGTTTGAAATTTTATTTGTTGATAATTTCATACATGGGTTTTGATTATTTTTAGAATTTATATAATAATTTTATGGTAGCATATTCAATAACCCAGTAGTCCAGATAACTCGTCTACACCCTTGCTAGTTGAAAAAATTCTGAATGTGCAGAAGCCAATGAAAATAAGGTTGGACAGTGGTTTCAGAACAATACTGCTCAAGACATTATGCCCCATTCAAAAATTATTACTGCTGTCACAGTTAATGAAAAAAATGCCGGATAATGATATTAACATTGAGGACTCTGTGCAGACTTAAATGAGGGACTAAAGACTGTCAAAATTGTTCTTCAATGTTTTGAACAAGATACGTCGGTAATGGACTTGCTGTTTCCTTCCAAAACATTATCTATTTCTTTGGAAAAAAGAGTAGTCTGTTCTTAAAAAGTTGGCTATTTTCACATTATAGACAGTTTAATGCCTTCATTAAATATTTTTCTGGGGAGAGGGATGTCTTATCACAGGGAAATTACTTTATACTTTGTGTATTTATTCACTTTTATTTTTGTGTAGTAAATGCTCTGTGCCTTCATAAAGTACATATTTTCCCTTTATTTAAGAATAGTTGGACAGTTTATTTTCTGTTGTATTTTCAAGAAAACGATACATTCGAGTGCTGTACAATATTTTCTGTGGAAACACTCATTCTTTTTAATCCCATTCTCGATAACTCAGCATTTTCGGCCACCCTTCGGTATACTTGAAGTAGAAAAAAAAATTATACAATTCTATTATTTTTTCAAAACCATTTTGTATATAGTGTTAGCACATATTTAAGATAATTTATACATAATTTTATGAGAAGCAAAAATTAAAGCTTTGAGTGTTTTGATATTAATATCCTTCTAAATCAAGTTTTTAAAAATTTAATCAGATTAAAAAGCAAATTAGGACATTTAAATACTCCATTGAAAACCATGCCTTTAAAGAAAAGTGTACAGTAATAGTATCAAAATTATGTCAAATAATTCGACATAGGTTATATTTTTTTTAGGTGTCTTTTGCAATTCTGTTTTGTTTGGTGGGCCGCTGGAGCCTAATGGTCATGGACTCATGGCCAGTGTATCATGAGTTTGAGCCTTTTGCCACAAACGACCTACTGTGTTGAGGGAGCCGTTGCACACCAAATCTGTTGAGGCTCAAATGTCCTCTGGTTGGTGTGGTGTGAAAATTAAGAGACGGGGTGTCAGCTCGGGCGTCATCCATGTCACTGGACCATGGTTCAGAATTACAAGGTCCATCGCCAATAGCCCTTGTGTAGCTTTACAGTGTAACGTTAATGAACGTTTACTCGCTCCCGGTTTCTTAAATTATTTTCCTCTATTAATTACCTGTTAGTTGAATTAAATATTAGAAGAAATAAATATGAGTGCGGTGTATTGCTAACACAGTTAAATTAGCTCTGCTCTGATTGATTTTTGAGTATTTAACAAATGTAGTAGAAAATTAATAATTTTATTCTTTTGTTACTGATTTGAGTACAGTCGAATCCCGATTTAGCGAAATTCGCAATTTAAGGAATTTTTTCTTCCCCTGATTAAAACGAAGGCAAAAACCTCTATTTGACAAATAATAAACTCCTGAATTAACGAATTATTTCAACAGTTGAAAAAAAATTTATTACTTTATATTAGAAAACATTGTATTTTTTTTCTTCATTTCATGAAGGACTGCTATCTGTGCAACTGAAGCTCGGGAAACTGTTAATTTTAGTTTGTTATTGTGAGTATTAGTTATTGTTATTAGTCATCATTTTAAAATATCCAATTAACTGATGCGTTAAAATTCATTGATAGTATTTTTAGCTCTTGAACAAAAAGAGTGTAATTTCTAACTATGGATGTTTTCTCAGTAGAGTTGCATATTATTGAATTTCCAAAAGGCAAGTGCAAAAAATTTGTATTTTGTTCGGAACCCGATCAAGCGAACATAATATTCGGTCTTGATGAATTCGTTAAATCGGGGTCTGACTGTAATTGATATGTTATTGCTGGTTTTTAAAAATGTAAAGTCAATAAAATTTTTATAATTTGATAAGTTTTTGACCGATCTGGAAAATGTACGACTATGAGTGACTACAAAAATACTTCATTTTGCTTTAAATCAGCAGTGCTAGATTACTAATTAGGAGGAGTAGGCAATTACTTATTGGCCCCACGCTTTTTAGGGGCCCACAAGAGCGTGTTCTGCTTTCTGTTAGTGTTTCAAAAACAGGCTGCAGGGCCCCAAGAATTCAATTGCCTAGGGCAGGGGTGGCGAACCTTTATGGATCAACGTGCCATTTTTTCTAAAGAAGTATTTAATGAGGTATAGACGTGCCGTCAAATAATTTTGACTTGTGATTTTTGGGAAAATAATAAAACTAAATACTGAGAACACACACACCAAACTCTTTTTTATTTACTACGAAAAATACCTTTTACATTGTATAGTTGTAAATGTTTTAGTTATACGTGTGTGTAATTCAAATTGAAGTTAACATTAGTGTTAGCTCTATTGTTGCATATTTGTGTGTTTGGATGAAAAATACCTTATATTAGGATTGTAAGATATTACTTTTAGTAGAATGCATGCTCAATTGGAGTCATCTTCTAGTCGATTTTTAAGCAATTATTTTTGCCGTGGCTTACATTTTGACAAGAGGATTTGCAGATTGTTTCGAAATGCCGTTTTACAGAAGACATTCTGCATACCACAATTCCAGAACATAAAACACACACCCCTTTGTCGTCTTTACTAATAATGCCATATTTCTAAATTCATCAAATTTGAAATTCTCAGACTTACTATCTTGCTCTTTTAATCTTTTGCTGAACTAGCCATGTTAAAAAAACACTTAAAAATCGTAAATATACACAAAAAAACTTTAAAATGCAGTTGTATCAATGAAATTGACTATGCTATGCGTAGACATTGTAGTCCACGATGTTATTAAGACAAGACAATAACAAACGAGTGAACTCTCCGCCGCACCGCGACCGATCACTCGCATTTGTTCGTAATACTTCATAGTGAACTTTGCTATTTTGAAAAAAAAGGCAAGCCATTTTGATCACTGGCGTGCCTAAAATATTGTGTCGTGGTGCCGTGAATGGCACGTATGCCAATGGTTCGCCATCCCTGGCCTAGGGGCTTCCATGTCATTTAATCCGACACTGATGGGCAGTAGTGTACACACACTATTTTTATGATAGAGGTTATATTTTTAAGAAACATATAGAGCCGAAAACACACACACCAAGATTTAATCTTCACGCTAAAATTAAAAATTTGTTCATCTGTGAGTGGGGTTTGAACCCTATCCTTCTGCACTCCTCTTATAATAGAATTTCTGATAAAAAGTATGATCAGATTGTCTGATTATTCAAATATAAAAAAGGGAGAAAAATCGTTTACTCTCTGTCTTTCATCTTTTTATTTTAATTCCATTAAACAAAATAGAACTACTTCATTTATTAATCGAACAATAATCATTTACCATTTGCTGCCAGTGCCGATTTAAGCTCATTTCGGGCCCTGGGCTTGGCACTGATGGCTCGAAGTTATCGCCAGAAAATCTGCTTAAGGCCAATGACCATATTTTCAAAAACTACCTTTATTCAACAGATGGCGTCCAGCTTATCCGGGCAACTGGGCGTCCTCCCCAAGTGCCGAATGGATAAATTGTCACTGTTTGCAACATAAAAATGTATCGGTATATGTTTTTTATGCAACTTCTAGGAATTACTTTATTTGCAGTATTTTACTAAAGATAGAAGATAAAAATGTAAACACGAGGCTTTATTTATATAGTTAAGTTTATAATTAAAAATTTTGTAGAAAATTTAATTCTAAAATTAAAAAAATATATTAGATGAATTATATATATATTAAATATCGGTCAATTCTCTACTAACAAGAGATCACATCCAAACAATAACACTCGACAAACACATAGACAGCAGGAAAATATTATATATATATACAGTCGGACCTCTCTATAACGAAGTCGCTAATTCCCCCCAAAAGTTCGTTATATGGAAAATTCGTTACATAGAGGTTCATCTTTCAATTTTCTTTATAAACTACATAAAATAAGTTTTAAATTTCATAAACACTATATATTAAAAGTAATTATTCACACCCTTTTGTAAATTAATATCTATTTATTTTATATATCTTGCCTATTAAAAAAGAAAGAAAAACTGCAAGAAATATTTCTTGACGTCGTTATCCACTTCCTCAAAAATTAAATTCTTTTCTTTGACACTCAACCACTTACGTTTTGACATTTTCGAGCAACTGGAAACGAAGTTACCAGTATGGCTAATCAACACTACAAATGAACGGAGCCTAGTTCAAGCACACTAGACAACTCCACTGAGGCTGAAAGGGGATATCGAAGATGTTTCCAGTGAACTGGGCAATGGGTATTAAAGGTTGAACTTCTTGAACTAAATGCCGAGAATTCTATTGCTCTCGGCGAGTAAGTCCCCTAATAAAACCAGTTCAAGATTTATGACCACCAAAAATGTATTAAAAGAGAGAACAACTGAAAATGTCCAAAAATACTTCAAAAATAGCGAGAAAAAAAATTAAATCACAAGAGTTCGTTATATAGAAAATGAACTTCGCTATAGGGAGGTTATATTTTACGAAGAAAATCGTGAAATTTTCTGGGTTCCTGGAAAAAGTTCGCTATATAGAAAGATTCGCAATTTAGAGGTTCATTATATGGAGGTTCGACTATATATATATTAAATATATTTTAAAATAATATATATATGTGTGTGAATAAATAAATGTTTCACACATAAAAAAGACAAACCACCTAATTACATAACAGAAATTAAGATAATATCTTGACATTTTAAAATATTACTTGTGCTTGTACAAATTCAATCTGATATAAGTACAAATTCATTCACCTTTAAAATATACATTAATATTACCAATATATATATATTATAAAAAAACATCAGTATTTTCTAAATTTATAATTGACTTCTTCATAGCTTACATAAGGATTTAAATCGAATTGTATAATTCACCTATAAAGTATTATTAACAGTAATAGATTGTATGATAAATTTTTTATTTGTGTTTTAGTTAGTGCCGGTTTATCCATTGGGCGCCCAAGGGCCCAGATAAGCTGGACTTACTATATTTTCTGGTTATAAATTTCGATCCTCCAGTTCTATGAGAGCCTGAAATGAGCTTAAATTGGCACTGATTTTATTTCTTCATTTACTTAGTTCAAATATACGTGTCTTCTATAAAATTAAATGCATGAAAAATATTTAAATTTTAGTTGAATGAAAAAAAAAATTAAAACCAATTATTATTTTTATAAAGATGCGCGAGTGAATTAAACTATTACTCAAGATATGGAAGAAAAATTGTTTGAAAAAAAAAAAAATCGGAAATAATCCAAGATAATTTTATATTTCAATGAATCACTAGGGCATCGAAAAATGCTATAACGCCAAACCAGGCAACCCAAAATAATGATATCATTACACATCTACCAATGACAAACAACCTCTTTTCCTTTGCCCATGCCGAAGAGAAATGCGCGAGGCACGAGAACAACTCAAAAATTGCTCTCTATTTAACGGTATGCTTTGTTTATTCTTGTTTGTTTTAATGTCTGTATGGAGTTGTTATTGTGAAGGTGAAAAATAAATATTCTCTAATTGTAAGTTGCATTTTTGCTTGTGTTTGTTTGACTTCTGATGAAGAAATTAATTTTTTATTTTTATTTTTTTAAAGATTTAGTTAGCATACCCCATTGCCTTTTTTTTCTCTTTGATTTGACCCGGTCTTATCCGTTCACTGTTTAATATAACTAAAATCTGTTTCCTAATCGTACACCCATCATTACATATCGAAAGAAAAAAATAAAAGTGAAATTTTAAGGTATGAAAATATTTAAAATTTGTCATTTTTTTTAGGAATGGGAAGATAAGATTTTACATTTCATATTAGTCCGTGCTATACCTACAGATTCCATTGGTAAAAAAACTATTGAATTTTTCAGTTAATGTGAGTATTATATGGTAGGGTGTAGTATCCTTACTCTTTCTACATGAAATCCATACTACTGTGAATCTGGATGGTTAAACTACCAGAAAGTAGCAATTTCGAAATAGAAGAAAATAATCGATGTTTCCAGAAATGTCTTCTGTGCTTATAAGATCCTTGGAGCAGAATTACCTGTAAATTTTAAGCTTTGATTTATCAGCCATAAGGTCTAGCTGCTGATAAACCTAGATCTATTAACTTTTTCTGTTTAGTGGTTTTTGGATCCCTGGAGGAGTTATGTCTGTTTCTTTTTAGGTTTTATCTGTATTTTTCTAAAGTGTCTTAGCATTTAGTGTCAAGAAATGTTAGGGAATTTTAATACATAACTTCCTTAAAATTTGAATTAAAATTCAGGTGAAAATTTTTGTTACTGATTATCTAATTTCTGAAATATGTTTGGTTTGTTTTTATGTTCAAAGTTTTGCATAAGGTAAATGTTAATTATTTTAATGAAGTTGTTCTTTTGATTGTATCTAATATATATGTAACAGATTCAGTAGAAGTTGAAATACCATTCAATTTTTTAGTTTTCATTTTTAGTTTTATATATATGATACATATACAAGACCATACTTAAAAGCCACTAAACCTGGCATTCATGTGCTTACCAGTTATTATTTACTGTTTGTGGGTAATAACTTACATTTTCTTGTGTTCTGTCTTTACATTTTCACATCTTAGCAAGCCAATTATTTATTTACTTGTAAATTTTAAATTAACATCTCGCTAGAATAGTACAATAGCTATTTTTTATGGACAGTCATGGGATAAGGATGACACATGAGTAGGTACCTCACTTTTCTAACTGCATCTTGAGGCTCTAATTCATTTAATAAACAAATACTCACTATACATCCGGAAGAATGAAGACACAAAATATAGCTTGACTTGAATCTTCACTTGCCGTAAAGCTTGTAACAATGATTACTTGGATGCTGTGCAATAGCTAGTAATAGAAAACATAAGCTTAGTTTAGCAACAGACATAATCATACAAAATATCATCATGTGTATGTCTTGTGAACTGTGACCTGGAGAGGATATATGCACTCTAAGGTTTGTCGGTAATTCGTATCCTTATACTCCTCTGCAATGTTTGCCATATTTTGTGCAAGAGTTGGTTAAACTTTGTAAGGTAGATAAAAGGATGGTTAAAGTGTAGTATAGGGGGGCCACTTTGTGCAGTCCTTTTTTTGGCTATTAAAAGTGGTCACCAAGGTACTTTTTTTGGAATTATTTATTATTTATTTTAGAATGAATTCGATATCT
>BMAV01006649.1:65769-90862 GCA_019973955.1 Trichonephila inaurata madagascariensis | reverse complement strand
GGGGGGATGATAGAAATAGTTGGGGAATTATTGGTAGAGTAGAGGCAAGCAATCACAGGTGTCTAGAAAGCTTAAGGCAATGCTCATTGTTGTCTGCAATTTGTGGAAATAATTTCAAGACTTGGATCCAACCTGGACAAGGTCAACCAAAATCCACAACTTTGAATGAGAATCATTATTTGGCACTTTCAACGAGGTGACTCTGAACTGTTATATCTTCATAGCTGTCACATGAGCTCTATGCTGGCACTGAAACTTGAGTTTCTTGGTCTACTGTTTCTCAAAGGTTTTATGAGAGGGCTGTATTTCAGAAGACCTGTTTACATTCCACTCGCTGTAGCTCAAAAGTGAGTGTGTTGAACATGGTGCAGACAACTTTCATCTTGTACTTGACTTAACTCTTTCATGTGCTGAATTTTTGACAAAAATAATGCACTAGAGGGAAATAATTACAAATATTTTAGACCTCACACAGCTATAACTATTGAACAGAAGCTGGTGCATATTAATCATATTTAACACTTTTTCAAGTAAAAGGTGTCTAAAGTTTTAAAAAATAGGTGGTGCATGTTTTGTACCACAACGCTTCAAGCAGCATAATAGTTCTGGAAACATGATTTTTGGTTGATTTTTTTTCTCCCTAGGCACAATGGTAGCTTTAGCTAGTTATTTTATTGTTGGAAAATAAATAAATACACTTCTTCATCTTATACTGTTATTCATCCTGGATATTAAAACATTTTCAGTTTTTCCTAATCTAATGTTGTTAGCTTAATTTTTGTTTACTCTTAATTTACCTAATGTTAGTTTTAATTTTAAATATTCTATTCTATACATTATTTTATTTTACCTAGTTTTTATTTAGTCAACATATGTAATAAGTGTATTAGTTGTATTTATTTTTTTCTGATCATAAGCTATAGCACATTCAGGATGTTTGTGTAATTTTATGTGTACTGTTATTCAATAAATATTATTATTTTAAAAAATATATAACTTACAACAAATCTATCTGGCACAACCAACATGTCCATTATTACAAAAAAATAAATTTAATGCATTTTATATTTGTATAAAGAAAATGGCCTTCAATAATGAGGTGATACATTTTTGAACTCTCATTTTCATACTAGCAATGCGCATGTGAGGTACTAATTATTGTAATATTGACTTATTAGGTTACATCAGTGGGGTAATGTACACCCCCGCAATGCAGGGGGGGGGGGACTCTAGGAGGCCCAAAGTTTGACTGACGTTAAGTACGTATTTGGGCTTGGGGCCCAAAACCTGAGTTTGCAGGAGCGCCGGGGCCCCAAGGCCCTAATATTCCCTATGCCACTGAGTTACATAATATATGTACTTACCTGATTTGTATCAAATATCATAAAAATCACTTTCATTTACACTTAAAAATACACAACACAGTCACTTCCGAAAAATACCACTCAACAGACTCGTGGCTGATCAAAGAATAAACTACTGCATAAACCCATTGCATACAATTAGCTTCTGATATCTGTTGGAAACTTGAGTAACTGTTAGGATTTGACCTCTGTTGTGGTTTAGAGAATCAGGGGCGGCTCTAGGGCAGAACAAACCGGACCCTTGTCCGGGGCAGCATTTTGATCGAATTTGAGAAATATTTTTTTTTTGTTACAAAAATTTTTATATATTTTCTGAAATATTGGGTGGGAATTTGGTATATTATTTAACGTATCTTATTTCCTTATTTTGTTCTCTATATGTTTAATACTAGTTTTCTTTATTGTTGAAACTTGAAGGGTTCGAGGCGTGAGTATATGTTAAATCATAAAATTTGATATGTTTACACATCTTTCACTAGTAACTTTCTTCCCAACCCGGAGTGAGGTCAAAACGGACATTCCTTTCACCCATACGATGTCCGGTGCCAGCTATCCAAAAGGGGACAAGGGTAATTAGAATTTTTGGTAGAAAGAGAGCCACATGAGATCTTTTATATTAGTGTAGTTACTATAAGTTAAAATAAAATCTTGTGATCTCCACCATCAGTAGATTGTTTTTCGAAGAAACTGACCTGCTGAAATGGGTGATTCTTTCTCTTACATTTTACTCGTTTCAAATAATAACAGATAATTTTGTTCTTAATTTCGAATTATTTTGCACCTTTTAAGACTGAAAATAATATATATAGTTGTTAAACTGCCTTTTTGTTCGCAAAAATTATTCTAGTTTTATAGATGTGTACCTATGTGAACAATTCATCTTTTTTAGTAATAACTTTTTGCTTTAGATAGAGAGGGGTGGCGTTTTCCTATTTTGTCTGGGGCGGCAAAACTACTAGAGCCGGCCCTGAGAGAATGTACCTTCTAGCATCAATTTCTGAGGCATTCAAACTAGTGGTGTGTTTTGTGTACCACCACACAATAAATGAATAAGAATTGGTGGTATAACATATGAACCAAACATGAAAAAGTTAAGAGGACTACCATGCTTTTTACAAATGAGTCAAGATTCAGCCATGGCACTAATTCTTGACCGATCTTTATTTGGAGGAAGTCTGGGAGATAATACCACTCCTCCCTCATCAGGAGAATGGTTCATTACTGTGGTGAAGATATAATAGCTTTTGCAGGTATATTGTATTAGACAGCAACATACATCTGCATATGTTTGACAAAGGTTTTCTGTCTACTACGAAAAAAAAAAAAATTAGTAACTTAAGTTCAACTTTTCAGGGGAAAATTTGGTCCCAGATTCCTATTAATGGAGTGCAATGCAACCATATATGGCTGAGTTGGTCAACACTTACCTGGAAAGTGAGGATGTTTGCCACATGGATTGCCCAGCCAGATCAGACCTTAATCTTCAAGAACATTTCTGCAATTGCGTCTCTGTACACAGAGAATCATCCTGGAGCTAAAAACAATGCAGAAATGGGATCAAATGCCACACAGACTCCTTAACTGCCTCTTGCCCAGTATGCTGTCACATTGTGTGACTTGTCTAGCTAGGAGAGGGAACTACACTCCATATTAAACTCATTTTCAATTTTATATTAAAACAAGGATTTGATATAGAATTGTACTAGAGATCCCTGATAGAGGATCAAATCCTTTTCTATGAGTTTTATTGATAATCATGCAAACACAAAATAGTTTGAATGATACACCTTTTTCTCTATTATAAATGTACGTTAATACACCAAATTTCATTAAAATCTGACTATTTATTTTTCATAAATTTTGACATGTGCCAATTCTTTTAGTTTTACATATGATTGTGTTTGTAAAAAAAAAAATATATATATATATCCAACACCCTTATATATATGTTACTGTTAAAGTGTATAATTAAGTTATTTTGTAGAATAACTAGGTATTTCATGAAATAACTAGACATCAGTTAAAACATATAATGAAAAGTTTCATACTTTACCTAGTTATTCTATGAAGTAACTAAGTACTCTATGAAATAACTAAGGATGGACCGTTAAGGTAAAAATTAAACAATTTCAAAGATATTTTATAAATTAATTGATCATAAATAGCTAAAATCTCTCAAAAAATATATTTTATCCCTTTTGCGAATGATATAATTAATTATTGCTCATATTGCTAACATTAGTTAAACAGAAAGGGGAAAATAGAATATGTTGCAAAAATAGATTATATTTAAATATTATAAACAAAAAATAAATACTGGGAGGAATAACTGTTGCTTCATCGAAACATTGTGTAAACTTTTTAAAACAAAAATGTAAGAGAATATTAATTAAAATTTTATGAGATACCTTTATTTTACTTTTCATTATTTATTAGAGCAAGGAATGCTGTGATGACACTTTGGATTGAACTGCTTATTATTTTTGAAACAAGCACACTGTTTAGTATTACACATTTTTTTTACATGAGCACTTTTTAAATCCTTGTCCAGTACCGCAACTTTGAGCTGTTGCAACAGATCGAAGCGTTGTGTCAATATTTGGAACCTTTTCAATGGAAATTAATTCTTGCTGACATATACTGAACTAATATCTAGAATAAAATTGTTTTATTCAGCCATATCTAGTTCCTAATTGGAAAAAAATCCTTCCTAAAGCAGCTAGAACTTGTTTTAAGAACTTTCATGAGTGCCATATTTCATACTTTAATGAACCAGTAATCACTATTCTATTATAGAATACCTAGTTAAAGCATAGAATTCAATAATTTTATATACTTTAACCGACTTGTGTGTGTGTCTAGTTATTTTATGAAATACCTAGTTATTCTATAAAATAACGGATTTCACACTTTAACGGTAACATATATATATATTCTGCATGACATACATATATTAAATGAAACCGTCTTCCAAAATATTTTATTGAAATTTATACATGCACAGTTCTTTTGGTTCAAAAATTAACATTTTAATATTTTGGGATTTATTAATAATGTCTGAAGTAGTGCACGAGTTAATATCATAAATGTGTGTTTCTAGATTTTCCATAACCTCAGTTTTTTTTTCTAGGTGTGCTTCTATAAAATTTTTTGTTTAGTATGAGACTTCTAAATCACCAAAGAAAACTGCTGTTATCTATCAAAAAATTTTATAACTCGTCATTTTTGTTGGAAGATTCTGTGATTCTTGGCTCAAACACTGTAAGTAAAATTACTATGTACTGTATAATTTTTACTGAATACCTTAAGTGAAATTCTGCATTATTTATTTATTAAATTGTTTGTATTTTCTTTTAAATGTGTTGGAATAAATTGATACTGATTCTTTTTAAAGATATGTATATAAAATATTTATAATTTTGAAAATTTACATTACAAGTGTATTATTTATAAAGTACTTAAATAATTTTCAAATGCAATATATATATATATATATATATATATTATTATGCAAGTAGTTTTTAATATAAAAAACTTATAAGAAAAGACTTGATTAATTTATTTTGATGATGAAGTGATATGTTTTGATAAAGTTTTGAATTGTTGAGGCATGTTCTTGGCGACAGGTATTCCATTTTTATTTTGTATTTAGACATTTATATGATTAACAACAAACACACAGTGGTGTTTCATATGACAAAAACAAGAAGCAGCCAAATTTTCCATGAAAACAGAAGCTTTTATATGAAGTAGCAACTGGAAGTTCCAAAATTCACATGACTTCTATGGATGGACCTTGTGATTGGTGGAAAGATATCGCACGATAAAGTCTTATGTAGCCTTACTTTTAAAAATTAACAGCTCAGCGTATTTAGAGATAAAGTTATACCTGTAGTAAGTTATACTTAAAGTAGACCCTGTTGGATTGGAGGGGGGAGGGGAAACTAAAGTTAATTCCCTAATGTCCCTGAAGGGTCAAGACCATTACAAATTAAAACTTTTTTTATTTCTTTTTTATTTTATTTTTACAGCAAGTATAAAGAAGAAAAAAAAACTGAAACAGAGTTCATTAATTTAGCATATCTCTAGCCTCCCAGTAACGCTCGACAAGTGTTTGTAACGTCTTGTGCCGAGCAGGACAGTATACAAGATGCGTGGAATCCATGACCTCTCCAGAGCTGCACAGATTGCACATCGAGGAAGGAACAAGTTTGATTCTATGTCAATGGTTTTGCAGGCAGTCATATCCGATAGCTAGGTGGAATTCAGCAACCGCTCTATGCCTTGGGCTATTGCCCAAATTCAGGATAGCATTCCACCAAGACTTGTAAGAAACACGGTTGTAGAGGTCTTCATGGCACTGGCTTTGATTGATCTTATAATCAGATTTTTGATGGAAAGGAAGGACAAAGGACAAGAAACTTTCTGCATAACAAGAACATTCTTTTAGCCAGGGTATCAGCTTTCTTGTTTCCTGGAATTCCACAGTGGGCAGGAATCCACTGAAGGACTATAGTTTTCTCAAGTGATGATAGGTTTTTAAGATCATGGCGACAATCCAATACATCCTGTGTTATGGGATTGTTATTAGAAGCAATAGCTAACAGAGCAGCTCTAAAATCGCTGACGATAACAGTTCTTGTAAATTTTTCCAAGTGTTACTGCAGTTGTGACACAGCTGTGCGAATTACAGCAATATCACCGTCAAAAGCAATACCTTGGCCCATGGGGACATAGAAAGAAAAAATTTTGGAGAAAACTTTAGCACCTGCATTAGGGCTATAAGACATGAGAGATCCATCGGTAAATATCTGAAGCTACTCTGGTTCAGGGTAAAGAATATTTAACACTTTGAGTGCAAGGGCTCTCAAAATAGAGGGTTCTGTATTATTTTTAGATTCCTTTTGACCCAGGTTAAAAAATTGTTTAAAATGAAATTAAAGGGAATTATTTCATATATATTAGAGAAATGATAGTATTTTTGGTTGAAAATGAAATAATTAGATTCGAGTTAATCAATTTTCGTTACAGGATGCCATTATGATACTTGTTTTATAATTCCTGAGTTAAGTATCCAATTATATAAACATATGTAACACTTTAATATTGCTCTCCTCCAAAAAACAATCATTGTTGCGTGTTTTTGGAAGAAGTATAAATACACATTGAAACAAATTTATTTCTTCTGCAGTAAGTTAAAGGAAAATTACTAAACGTTGTATTTTTCTCACACACAAATCTGGTAAATTTTTTTTCTGGAATTTCTTTGCACTTACTGGTCAATAGCTCAAGAACACACACTAGAATGATCACAATTTGCAAATGTTTAAAAGGTTTTTATTTTACTTCTCTACCTTTCCATCTCTCTCACCTCTCACTAAAATAACTTTGTTATCAAGCTGGGCATGTGCTGTACTACATGAGCTAGGCAAGTGCTAATATTTCTCATGGCATTGTAATATTAAAACATTCAATAAGTTCCATGGCATTTTGCAAAAAATTAAACAATATTTATGAAGTACAAATAACTCTAATAAAATATGCCAATATTAAAAATGAATAAACACAGTTTAAATAAATTCAAAATAAATAAAATCTTGCAGTAAAATCAAGCTAAATAAATTCGTTCTCTCATAGATAAAATAGCTACTTATTTCAGAAATAGATCTTCTAATAAAACCATGCTGAATCTTGACTTTCTCAACTTCAATTTTATTATCCTTTCTGGAAAATATCTCAGTCTTCCTATGAACCACTTATTAAGTGCTGTTATCTTCCTTAATGACTTGCATTGTCTTTTTCAAAATTCTACATAAATGATCCCCAACAAAGAAGTAATTATTCCATATAGATTTTATAATTTTTGTTTTTCTCCGAGATATTTTCTATCTATTGGTTTTTATATGCATTATATTTGGCTCTATAATAGAAGCAATGTCTTTCCAATCAAAACGTGAGCCAGGGTCGAAATCGACTAATCATCTATATCCATTGACAAGGTGTGAGAGGACGTGAATTTAAAATTTCCTGAGTTTGATTCATAATGTTCAGAAACTTCTCATAGGTAAATTTCAAATTGCCTACTTTCTACGTATCCAGAAATTTAAACATGTGTAACAATGAAACACTTTAATATTGCTCTTCCCCTCCAAAAAAGCAAAACAAAAAACATTTTCTTTTTCTGTTGTGTATTCCTGAGAAGGATTTATTACATGTATTATCCTTATTTCTTCCACACTAAGTTTAAGGAAAACAACCGATTATAGTATTTTTCTTGCACACAAATCTGGTGATTTTTCTTATCACATGAATTATGTATTTAATGATTATGAATTATTTTTATGTTGGTTTGATGTAAAATAAGTAAGTTTTGTACCATAAATTGTTAACTTTGAATTTTTTCCGATTTATTTTTTTATACAATGTAATAAAGGTTTTTGATGAGTGATATTAATAGGTTCCCCCAACCTTGTTAAATGTTTGATATGTTATATACTATAAAATATAATGTATGTGGACCAAATTCTCAAAATTGCATAACTGTCATGAGTAAGAGAATATTTTGTTCTGAAAATTCAATTTTTATTTAATTGACCAATTACTTTTTTAATCTGTTTTTGTCTCTGAAGCACTCTTTTTTTTTTAGGGATTTTTCTGTAACTACAGCAGTCGTAGACGTCCAGATGTATCTGATATACCTGAATTAAATGAACCTCCTCTGAAAAAATTCTATGAAGCTTATTACCAGACAGATACAGGTAGAGTGTACGACAAAAAGCCATTCAAAATTAAGTGCACAAAAGGCAAAACCTATTATTGGTGTTCCTGTGGATGGAGTCATGACCAGGTAATTTGATAGCAATATACAAGTGTTATAAAATAAATATGGATAAATTCTACACTCACTATCTGTGCAATATATTTTAACACAATAGTGTTTTGGTGTACATCATTTTTACTTATAATACTATGTGTATTATGAACATATATAGAGAGAGAAATTTACATATGAAACTCGATAATGAGTATGATTTAAATGCGTTTTTTACCAATTACTTTACTTTACCACTTAATTTTTATATAGAAGCATGGTCAGTTGGGGATAAAAGTTGTTATATTTATAAAATTAATCTGTATTATTAACCTTCAGAACAATGAAAACAGAAGTAATGTTTATCTCAATCTTTCAGCCTCTATGTGATGGAAAATGTACTCTGCCAGAAATGAAAATCAAAATGAAGCCTGTGGCCTTTAAACCAGGTGAAAACAGAGAATATTGGTTCTGTAACTGCAAACATACTAAAAATAGACCTTTCTGTGATGGTTCTCACCTTTCAGAAGTAGTACAGTCGGCTCCTTCTGTAATATTACGCCGGTAATTATGTATTAATTAAATAAACTGTACATTTATTAGTTCAACACTAATTTTATTAGTTTTGTTTCTTTGAAATTTAATCTAAAAAAATGCAGTTTTTGTTTAAAATATATTAAGAAATGTATCAATTCAGAATTTTCACGTATTGTAACATTAACAGACATGCTGTATCATATTTTGTACTATTTTTAGAAAAAACATATTCCATATTTGCATTAACTAGTTGTAGTTTAATAAACAGTAAGATATTTTTAAAAAATAGCTGGTTGTATTCCAAGTAGAAATAAATTTTGTAAGGAATTCTAACATTCATCTTTGACAGATAACCTTTAGCTCTGTATTCTAAATTAAATTTTTAAAAAACCAAATTATAAGTTTGATTAAAATAATTGCCTACTCCAGTATTGGTGCAGTTTTCTATGAATTGGATTCATAGAAAAAAAGTATAAAGTTATACTAGATAGCTCATTGAGCAATACTTGTTTTATCCTCATATTTCTGAAACGTAATTTTATTTAATTGTCCCAAGATGCCAAATTCTTTGTGAATTATTCTTTTAGTATTAAATATATGTAAGTTAACAAAATTAAACATTCATTAATTTCTTCAATATTTTTAATTGTATGAAAAAGATCACTTAAATTCATTTTAGAGCTCAATCATATTCAAGTTTCTTTTTTTTTAAGAAGGCCTGGACATTTTACATGAATCTACTCATTATGTTAATAACAATATTCCTGTATTTCCGTTTGTGTCTCTTTCATGTTTTTATTCAACTGTGTTTATATTATATAAATGGAAAATCACAGAGGAACTTTAAAGTTGAAAAGGAAAAAATTATTCTAATAATGAAGAAGGTGGGGACAAATTTATCTCCAAAAATTAATGTAATCTTCCGAATTTTTCGATTCTACAGTGACATGCATATCCTCATGTATAGCAGAATTATGCAAGGCAAGTATTCTAAAAAGAAAACTTATATTTTCATGTCAATATTTCCTTTTATTAAGTATAACTAATGTAAATGCATACAACTGAAGAATAACGTGATTATTTTTTGTAATTTACCATTGCACTCCAAAAAAAATAAAACAATGAGCATCAAGGAAATTTTTTAATATTGGTGAACATAATATTTACATAAAATACATAAGGCATAGTCTTTGATATGACTTAAAACAAAATATTTACATAAATTATGTAAGGCTCAACACAAATCACTGGCATTGCATGCAAAATCATCACAATAGTCTTGTTCTCGTGCAGACTTGGTAATATGTTAAAAAGGGCCTTTCTACATGAATATATACTCTTTAGTATTTTTCAAGTAATTGCATACATACAAAAATGTAAAAATACAGTTTTTACAAGTAATTAAACAAATGTATATTACAGATGGCACTCTAAAAGCTGAATTGCTTTGTGGAGCATTTCAATAAACAAGTTGCATAGCAAGTTAAGAATTACTAATTTGTTATTTCTGTACAATTGGATTGAAAAAAAAGCAAAGTACTAAAATATTACAACATATACAGTTCACTGAAGTAGGATATTTCTGTTTTATACATTAAATAAGGCCAAACTTACAATGTCTTGGACCACTGAAAGTTTTCAGAAATATAAAAAATCTGAGCATTTTTTTTTAAATATATTTTCAAAAAGGTTTCCTATTACTATGAAGTATTAAAATTTTAATCTGCTAACAACTAATGTTCGAATCTACTTCTAGAAGCACGTTAGAATGATATTAAAGTAATAAAAAGCACAGTTGAATACAACTAATACGCAACTGTATTTCATACTTTGTGAAAGAATATAGGTTTATGATTTACCTAAATATTTCCTTCTAATTTTAAAATTCAAAGCTTTCTTTTAAAAAAGCAAAAATTTATCTAAAGTATCACTAGGCTTTTTTGCTGTTCTCAGTGCTATTCTTTCTTGCACGACATTAAAAGCTCAGAATTGCATGGCATTTAAATCAAAGTTAAATCCATTGTCAATATGAAACTAATTGATTTATAATCAATAAAATTCCTAAATGCATCAATAATTCCAAATTAGATATTTATGGGTGAGAAAAGAAATAAACATAAGTTTTAATCTTTTCACTGGGCTAAAAATTATATTTAAATTTGATGAACAAAAAATGATTTTTTTTTTATGAAAAATTTCAATATTAGTTTGTGCAAATAATTTTTCTCTCATAATGTTACTATATCTATTAAAACAAGTAATATAAAAAAAAAAAAAATTAAGTCAATTCCTACTTAGATCAACAAAGAAAAATTTTATTTTAGCTTCTTTTTATTAAATAGTTACAATATAAATGTGTATACATATGACAGAATCACAACATTAAGTGGTGATTAATTATCATTAAAGTATCGTATTGTCATCCAAAATAATCGTGTATACAAAATTTCAGTTCAACTAAATGCTTTAAAACACGAGGAAAAAAAAACTTTTTAAAGTTTTGACCCAAGTCGCTAAAAATGAAACCAACTTGGCTGTATCTATAATTCTTTAGATAATTTTATTATAATTAACTGAAACTAATTATCATATTTTTACCCAAAACAATAGTGTATAGAAAATTTCAACTCAAATGAGAAAAAAAAAACCTTTTCAAGTTTTGACACAAGTTGCCAAAAACGATGCTAACGTAACTATTTATAATTCTTTAAATAATTAGTTTTAATCAATTAATTTTTATTAATTATAAATTACTGTACAGTCATCCAAAATAATCATATATATAAAATTTCAGCTCAATTGAGCACTTTAAAATGTATTTTATTAATGATTGAAAATTCCACCTAGATAAATAAATAAATATATAGAGAGTGTGAGCTAATAGTAGGAATTGAAAAAAGGAAAACAAATTTTAAATAAGAATTCAACAGAATCAAATCTCAGATTAGTTTAAAAATGTAAGTTTCACAATCATCTTTTAATTCTAAAAGGAATTTATGAACTAAAAAAAACCCCCTACTTTTTACAATTCTTTTTCTTGATATAGTTTTTATTTTGTTCAAATCTAGAATATATCTTACCAGAGCTTTACTCACATTTCCATACTTTTAGTCTCAAATTGAGAATTTTGAAATATACATATCATTACATTACACATTTCTCAGTTCTATGTTTATTCAACAATACAACAGCAAACTTTCCTCACTAATTAATAATATCACAAAAAAATGTGCATACTTGATAGCAGAATTGCACAAATTTTCAGAAGATTTTGAATTCAAAAATATGTACATTTTAAATTTTACAATTTGTTAAAGGATATTTACAATAAAAAGATCAAACAATTTAATGCCTAAAAGAATAACATATGAACATTTCTCAAGAATATAAATTTTCATACCACTGTAAAAATGCACAATAAATAACACAAAAATTACATGTTTTCAATTATACTATAAAAAATTAACACCGAGGAGTTTTTTTTATAAAAGTGTCTTAATTTAAGAATTTTCAATAACAAAAGTAGCAAGCAAGATAATGAAATATTTTAAGATTCATTTACGTTATATTTGTGTCAAACTTCTTTTCAGAACTTCTGACAATGTAATTTTTATATGAAGGGGAAAAAAGAAAAAAATTATGACTAGTAGATAAGGCTCGTGTGTCTTTAGATTTAACAAAGTTTGAGCAAAAGTCGAGCATATTGTACTTTATTATAATAAAAGATTTAGAAACAATGAGCAATAATTTAATGTGTTTTAAATTACTACACAAAATGTATTTAACATTTCTAGATATTTCATTCATTCATAACTCTAACTATAAATTATTTTTAGAACCAGACTACTTGATAAGTTTCATTCAAAAAAAATTGAAGTTTCATTCCTTAATACTATTTTAGATAAAATGCTGTATTATTCATATATATGAAAATAATGAAATATTTACTACTTCTAATATCATAAGTATCAGCTGAGGTTTTATATCAGTGTACAGATTTCTCCCATTTAATAGGTTCCCTAATTTTTCATGATGTTTCTTCCTAATTCATTATTTATTTTCTGAAATTAAATCATGGCACATTATGATACAATTTATAACCTATTTCTATTTTTTTTTTAAAAAAAATTCTTACAACAAAGATTATTTCTCCTTTTTGCAATTAAAAAAGATACCAACTCAAAATTATTCAAAAATTCAATTACATGTTATGATAATTTAAAAAAAAAAAAAACTTTTTTAACGAAGGTAATGTAATTTCACACATCATACAATATTTTAAAATAACAAGAAACAGTAAGCATCTAAAAATCACAGTACACAATTTTTAATATGTTAAGTTATAAATATTGAGATATAAAATTAAAGTACACTTACTCATGATTATGTATTGAAATTACTTAAACATAATTTTTTGTCAATTACTTTTCATAGTTAAAATATAAAAATATTGAAGTATCCAGATGTCAAGCTAAAATAATTTTTACTAAACCAATCCTACCATCTATAAGTGGGAAAAAATAATACAAGAGACAATACGTAAAAACAATTAAAAGATGACTAGAATATATTTGACTTTTATAACGGAAAAAAATACAGAAGTAGAATACAATAATTTATATCCTGATATATTTTGATTTGAAAAAAAAAAAATGACTAAAATTAAAACATTAAGAACATAAAATTGCATAACATCACACACAACAAAAGAGAAAAAAGATAATACTTAAAACAGAATATTTTTTTATAAAAAAAACATTCTCTAAACAAAAGGATTAAAGCAAACAGATTAGGAGTTATTTTTTAAATCCTGCAATTAATATACACATAGTGTTTAACTATTGACCCATCTTTGAATTTTAACAAAAACAACATCAAAAGAAAATATGTTCCTTTTAAATTATATATTTTATACTGTGTTTCTGAATTCAAGACATCAAAATGAATATTTAATTAATCTTAAAATTCAAATGTTTGTCTGTACAGATGATTAGATGTTTAAAATCGATTTTTAATTTCCAAAAATAAAATATTTTTAATAAAATTGAATAGAAATTAGGATTTTGAATTGTAACCAAAACATGAACGTTATTTCTTTATGAAATTGAATTCCCAGTAAATTGAAGTCAAAAACTTGTTTTTTTTAAAAATTAATGAACACATTAGAAACGCAAGCATTAATTTAACCTTGTTGTTCATTAAAATTATAAAATACCCAATCCATAATTCAAATTATAAAGTGTTTCAGTTATTATGTGAATAATTTTATAAACACAAAGTAAATAAGAACATGTCATAAATGTTACAAATCATGATACAGGAATAGTGAAAAACTGTATGAATTTAAAAGTGGAAAAAGTGCACATACATAAATTATGTATACAGTACAGCATGAATAAGAAAGCTAGAAGCAAACAAAATACTCGAAGTAACACAAGAAATTTAAGGGTTTTATAATGAAATAAATTATTAATTTTGTTAGCTACATGACAATAGCAAATTAATCTAATATTACTAAAAAGTATTAATTGTCTTGAAAATAGATCCCAATAAATAAAAATTGAATCTGCATTAACTTTTAATTAAAATTTTCAATTTAAAATATAAATTAAACATTTCTTTAAAATTTTGTATTTTTTAACTCTTTAAATCAAAGATTTCATAATAATTACAGAAAAATAAATTTGTATTTTAATTTAACAAAGATCCTCTAGGATACTTCTTGTATACATTACAAAATATATATATTTCAGAAACACTACATCTCAAATATATTCACTGTATGAATTCTTTCAAAGTAGTAAAATACACAAAAAATAAGAAATGACAACTCATTTCAATTAAATAAGACAAAAATAATACTTTAAATTTATCAGTAAATTATAGACAAAACAATATCCCCAAAGGAGTAAAAAAAAAAGTTTCTCAAAATTTTTAAACTTTAACAGATTCTTTACATTAGAAAATAAACCAGTTCTATAAACTATATTATAGTTTACATACAACATATATTATATATAATTGTTTAAAATACCATTTTTTTCTTTCAATATTTACCATATTTACATTTTATATTTCAATTTTAAAATTAAAAATAAGCATAAAGTAAAGTCGTTTAATAATCGAATTATTTCTTAATTTTTTTTCTTTGCTTAAGTATTAAAACCCAAAACTTTTTCTTTTTTGAATTTAAATACTTAAATATGATTTAAAAGAAAAATGAATTGGATTATGTATGACACAATCAAAATTGGTTTATTTAGACGAAAATAAAAATTGTTCAGTAATGTGATTTGCGATTTTAAAAAGAAAAAGCTGAATGTTTTTTTTTTGTGATATGAATTACTTATTTAAAAATATTCATACTAAAGAGTAGAGAATAACATTGATATTTTTTAAGATTAAAACATAAAAATTCGAACTGAACGTAATGGAAAAACAAGAAAATATATTTTACACCATAACAGTTTGTTTGATTCTAATCAAGATTTTGATCTACTTTGCTTCAAGAAGAATGAGATAACAGTCAAAATCCCTCATAATTACACAATCAGGAATTCTAATATTTTAAAATATTGATTAATATAACAGTTGCAAATAAAAATACTAAAATTTTTTATGATGACAATTGTGCAGTGAAACATGACAGAAAACTCACAAAAGGAAGCTAACAATCAAAACAAAACTTCATTCAGGCTTGTTCAATATAGAATACAATAAAACACAACCTCATCAGTCTTTTAATAGCCTTTCTCTTTTGTTTTTTTTTATGGAAAAAAAGTAAGATATTTAAAAACCTGCTAACTTTTCCTACAAGAAAAATTAGTTAAAGTTCATAGAACTGGGCTCGGTTAGATAAAAAGGTACAGAGCTATGTTTCTGCACTGTTAACCCCACAGTACAGCAAAGCGATAGTTAAGTGTACGTGGCAAGCGAAGAAAAAATAGCGAAGAGATTTGTTTATTTGTTTGTTTAAAGATAAAACGATGATAAGGCCTCTTTGTAAGTCATCACAGCATAGCTTTGGACATAAAATCAACCAGGCGTTTTGCATATTGTTCGGGTTGCGTGCCACTAATTGTGGCAGTGCGTTTCTTAGCGCCGTGAGACAGGATATCCACCAGGGCGATGAAGTATATTTCCCGCCGAGAATAATCTAAATTTAGAAAAGAACAAACTGTTACGAATAATAAGCATTTAACACAATAATTATGATTCAATTAACATACTACAGCAGTGTTTCTCAAACTGTGGGGCGCACCCCCCTGGGGGGGCGCGATAAGCCTTCAAGGGGGGCGCGAGCATATCGAAAATAAAAGGTTAAAAAAATTAATTTACTGGAATGAAAAAAAAACAAAATACTTGATATAATAAAAAAAATACAGATTTACATTGATATGATTTATATATATCATCTGGTGAAAAAAGGTCATCAAAAATAAAAGATTCTACTTTGAACGCTCATTAGCTATCTTTGATCCTATAACTAAATAAAAAAAATATTTTGTTTGCTTTACTGTAATCTTACAATGAGAGTTTTTATTATGTTTCTTTTAATCTAAAATATTACTTTTGCTGGCTTTCAAACTTACTGGTATGGTTGCCTGCATCCCTTTTTTTAGGGAAGTTGTAAATGATATAATTCTGTTGCGTTTTTTTTCACAATGTGAAAGAGTTTTATGATACATGGATAAGCATATTGAGCACTTTGAAGGATTAATTGACCCAGATTTATTTTTATGAGTATACTGAAACATATAATACAAAAATCGTTAATTCTGGGAAAACTGTTTATTTGTTACCAATGACCTTGACAGAGAATCCTCTAATATGACAGTCTTAATGGGAGCTAAAATGAATTGATAACATATCTCATTTTTTGGGAGTAGCAAACGTTTTTTTAGAATCTTAAGGTACTTGTTAGACCGAGTTCCCGGCACGACCACTATTTTTCAAAAATATTTTCTTGAACATGCTGCATTTTTTCCTATGAATAACTTAGTGGTTTTAATTGCGATGTTGTACGATTGATTATGGTTTATAAATGTAAATGAGCAGAAAAAAAGAATTGGGCATCTGTGATCTCTCTGAAAGGAAATTGAAGCTGATCAAACAAGGGAAACATTTGCTGAAATAATGCATATTAATCATGTTTGCGAAAGTAAATTTGAGAAAAGCAATAAACATGAAACGAAAGGAAAATTTTCAATAGCTACATTAGAACTTTATCAAGAAAATATGAAGCCATAAGTGTACCGCAAAATGCACTTCGCCCTGTCAAAAAGACACAAGCAAGAAAAAGTTCAACAGGATATTTGTCGATCATCAAAGGACATTAAAATTACAATAACGTGAACAAAATGTGACAGTTTTGCTTGCAAATAACTTACCTGTAATTTTAGCAAAAAGTGTCTGTGATTTGTGTCCTTTATTAAGGTCACGCACATTTGGAACAATTTAGTTCAGTTTTATTGGATATTTTCTCAAATTATGAAAGACAAATAGAAAAATTCTTGAAATAGGTAAGCATATTTTCTCTTAGTTAAATTATTCACTGAAATTGTAATTTTTATCTTGTATATTGAAAATAATTATAAAAAAAAGAATTGGGTTGCTTCACTCCCCGCGACCATTAACGTTAGTATCAAGTGCACACCTGATCCCGGGCTTTCTCGCTTTAAATATTAAAAAAATAACACAATTGTTATTCATTAGAATTTTATATTCTTTTTTTATTACTTAACATTTGTTCTAAATGCTAATTCTGCGAGGCTTAAAATTACAGTTTATTCAAAACCGTTTATAATATGAGTATTCATTTCAATAAATCATTTTAAATTTTTGTATACATTGTCATGCACTTGGTTTTACTCTCCTTACAATTAAGCTATTATATCAAGAATAATATATTATCATTTTTTAAAAAAATAAACTCGTGTTAAGAGTGGGTTACTTCAGCCAGTATAAGAACAAGTTTAATAATTATCAGTGACTTCCATGGGCTTGTCTTGCAGAGCAAAGTTTTTCAAAGGAAGGCTAAAAATTAGAAATTGACACTCAGAGTTATTTTTTTATATTTAGCTCAGATCTATATTTTGTCTCCAAAGTAGCCATCGCAGAAAATCCGGATTCACAAAGGTTTGATGTTAAAAATGATAATAGTATAGTTTGGTAATAGTTTTTTAGAAACTGACCCTCTGAATTCTTTTTCTATATTTAGCTGATATCTATATTTTGTCTTCTAAGCAGCCACCGCATTTTGCAATATGTTCCAATTTAAAAATTAGAGAAAGGAAGAATAACATAATAATTATCCTATTACTTAATTTTTTTTTGCTTAAAAGTAACATATACAAAATTTAATACTTATGTTATTGATTTGTACGGTTTATAATTAAGGTCGTGTATTGTAGTTTTAGCGTCAAAGTGCATTATTATTGCATTCAGTAATTTATTAATGTATAAGGGGGGGCGCGATAAAAATTGTGATTGAAAAGGGGGGCGCCAGTATTGAAAGTTTGAGAAGCACTGCACTACAGAGACAAATCCTACTAAATATGCTTTGTGTTACGAATTTTGAGTAATGAATGCTTGAAATATTGTACACAATTTATATCTGGATGTGCAATATGTTAAAATTACTTTCTGTTGTATTTATTTTATGCTAAAATTGTAATATTTCCAAACAACACCGTTCCTTACGTTATAATAGCGATTCAATGGAAACTTGGCTCTATCGCCAAGTTGGCAACATTTTTAGCGACTAGGCATATGGACGCTTCTGGAAATTACTGGAGAAATCTATTAATATTACTATCTATGACGTAAACGGATTATTCGAGGAAAATCCATGCAGACTATAAATAGGAGCTTAGAGTCAGTATTGTTTTGATCGCTGTAGAGTCAACTAGCTATTAGTTCGGCTGTAGATAGGAAGCGCGAGCGAGTTCTTACACATATTCTTTAACAAACTTGTATTTTAGACACTGATAGTTGTGTCTGAGAGCTGTAGAGAAAATCCTCGAATCCCAATCTACATAACAAAATATTCTAATCCAGTAACTTTATAGTTCATTACCTGTATAGTTCATTTTTGTTTTTTTAGTTATATCTTCGAAGCATAATTAATTACTTTTTACGCAAATAGGAAAAATTTATTATTAACATATCATGAAGAAGCAACATAAAATGTACTACCTATCTACCTCGAAATTTTGAGCCACAACCATATGACGAAAATGGCACCCTATTCAAACTTCCACACCAAGTAATAATAGGGCTTCGAGCCTCGATAAACTTATCATTCATCAGCCTCTCTACACATAGGCCCTTTAGCGACAATAGTATTTGAACTCACAACTGACAGATACAATACCAGCTACGAGTTCATGACCACGGCTATCATTGAAGATAAATCCACTTTAAAATTTTGAAAGGGGTAAAAATCTTTTGACGCAAGTTCTACAGCAATCATGTTTGATACAAGTTCTACAGTAATTTGAAAAAGAAACTCCGCATATGGAGAAACCGGTAATTAAGGATTATGCCAGTGGCGCACACAAGGGGGTCCGGACCCCCCAAAGCCCTTGATTTTTTTCCCGATTGGTTATAATTCTAAGTATATAATACATAAAATTTAATTAAATATTTGTTATTAATGATTAATTTTATTAATTAATGCTTATTTATTCAATAATTAGTTTTTTACTGTGTTTTGTTCCTGAAAATCGACAAAATCAAAAATAGCATGATACAAGAATGGTAAACTTTCACAACTCCGGACCCCCCCACCCCTTGAAAAATTTCTGTGTGCACTACTGGATTATGCCATCGATCAATTTCGTCTAATCAAGACATCGCCAAATGCCACGATATACAGCCAATAAAAAATCTATTCCAGCACACATTGGAAAAAATTTAATAACAACGACAGCGTTTGGCGATGTTTTGTTTTTGGCCGCGGTAGCCGAGTTGTATAGGTATCGGACCGTGGCTTGCTTTGTCACGAGTTCGAGCCCAGTACCACTAAAGACCCGCCGTGTAGGCCAGCGATGCACGTAAAATCTGTCGAGAGCTGAAATGTCCTCCCGTTGGTGTGGTGTGGTAGTTAGGAGAGGGGGGTGCCAGCTCAGGTGTCGTCCACGTCACTTGACCATGATTCAAAAATTACGTGGTCCGTCGCCAAAAGCCCTAGTGTAGCTGAACAGTGCGACGTTAATATCCAACCAATCAATCAATTGGCGATGTTTTTTCGTTTGACGAAATGAGTAGATGGTATAATACGTAAGTATCACAAAAGGGTAAAACCCTTCTGTATTAAAAACGTGTTCATACTAATATCAATATGCTTACCTTCGGAACTTCGAACAGCATAGGGATCTAGGGGAGGAGGATCTTTCTTTACAAGAATAGATATAATTCGGGGAGAGTCAGGGGGTGTAGGCACTGCAGTGGCAGAATCCTCGCTGCCTTCATCTTCACAATCGTCGTTATCGTCCGATCGGTCCCTCTTCTCTTCCTCCTCTTCAGCTAGCTGACAATCATGGATACCAACACATACGGAATATTCAGTCAGGTGAAAACGTTGCAAAAACTGAAAACACAAAATTTTATTTAATTGTACAACATAAAGTAATCATTCAATTAGGTTTAATTTTAATTTGCGTTAACTGTACCTAGTCGAGCAATAAGTTCTGATACAAAATGTAAGATCATCTGTAGTGACTCAAATACAGCTGACTCTTTTAAATTTCGTGGTTAGAGATCGTCTACAATATTTTTCACATGCATACTGCTCTAAATCAGTCACAGTTAATACTTTGAACAAGCATCAGAAAAAAAAGAGCTCGTCGGTGATTTTTAAGGCTATTATGCATCTAGACATCAAAAGGTTATTCATTTTTCATACCAGTAAGATTTTCAGACTAATAGCATTGCAAACGTAGAAGATATGGTCGTCCGCGCTCGGTGGGAACACTAGGTCTAGTCAAAGCAGTAAGGGTAAGAACCAGGGACGTTTTAAGGCATGGGCCAACTGGGCCCAGGGCCTCGTCTCGTTCTCAACTCAGCCTTGATAAGATCAGGATTTGAATATTTCAACGGTCAAATGTTATTCCCAGTTGTATTCTCTGAAAAACTGGTAATTTTCGCTGTCCATGTATAGGCCTACCACCAAACACAATCATTACTCATTCAGTCTAACGGCAGAAATCGGTCGAACTAGTTTGTGCGATTGCAAGTCATACACATTTTTTTGTTTCGAGTTTGTATGAGTATTCGACAACAAATGGCTTACTTTTGAGTAGGGGCACAAGGTCTACTTTTGTGTAAGGGCCCAGGGTTTCAATAAGTCTTAAAAGGTCACTGGTAAGAACTTGTCTAAAACGTTGTCGAAAGAAGACTCCTCTTACTAAACAGATGAACAATGAGTCGCTTAGAAAATGAAGATCTCAAAACCAAAATGTGATAGAAGAATGAATGACCATTTAAGTTCCACAAAAGCACTGTTGCGGCGGCACGCTCATAACAGCCGCAGAGGAATTCAGTTCACCGACAAGAAAATTTAACATTGAAGAATTTTTTAACCCTCTGAAAGATCATTGATAAATATTGCACAAAGATCTACAGAGAAGAAAAAATGCTTGCGGGGAGCTAGCTCATCGTAGGCTTCTGTAATGGTTTGGTAAGGTGTTATCCATGAAAGTTCGCAAGAGATTCATTTTAGCAAGAAAGGAGGGAAAATTAAGATAAGTATTATAAACTGGGCCAGGCCCAGGGCCTCTACCTTGATGGGGGCCTCATAAGCCTCAGCCACAATAAGATCATGATTCGAGTAATTTTAGTGGTCAAATGTTATATTTCCGAAAGTATTCTCCTAAAATCTAGGAACTTTGTACTATATGTCAACTGACGTGGGAAGACTGTATTATTATGTAATGACCGTTGTCCATGTTTCGGCCTAGGCTTACCACGATACACCAAATTCATTCAGATACAGTCAAAGGTGCCAGTCGGTTGAGTTGGTTTCTACAACTGCAAGTCATGCACATTTGTTTCGGGTTACTGTTTATATTTGACAACATATTTCAAGTACTGTCAACTTTTAAGGGTCATGGGTAGTAGTTACGCCACCATGGAGGTGGCCATTTGCATAAGGGCCCCAGGGTCTACGTCTGCATAGGAGCCCCAGGGCCTACTTTGTGTAAGGGACCAGAGTCTACTTTTGCAAAACGAACTAGGGGGCTTCAAGAAGTTTTAAGACTTTCCTGACTATCAAGACATTATTTCAGAACTGACAGTGAAGCCCCTGAACTTAAACTTGTTCAATGGAAACGATTGCACTTTTCAAGAAGACTCTGTGCTCCCCTGTTCATACGACAAAGCCGACCCAGTGGAGGTTGAAAGAGAATGTGAAGGATTTAATAGAAATGGAGATGGGTCTCCTAGCAAGATCTGATTTAAATCCTCTCCACCATAAATCGTGGTCAGTATTAGAGGTAAAGGTGTGCCAAAAATTGTATCCCAATTATAACCATGCTTTAAGGACAGTAGCGATGGAAATTCCTATGGAGTTTGAGTTGAGTTGAGTGTTTTATGGCGCAAGAGCCAGTTTTGGCTATACTGCGCCAAACATTCATAGGTCTGTGGTCTGGACGGGAAAAGAAGAATTTGGATAACAAGATAGAGGGTCGAAAATAAGAGAAGGATCACTGTGGTACCCAGGGGTCGTGACACCCGTGTTTACCAAAGATAGTAAACCCCTTGGGAAAAGGAAAAGATCACTATAGGGTACCTCGGGATTACCTATGGAGTTTGAGTGTGTCTTGGGCAAAGAGACTTAAAGACCGTGGGAAGTCAAAAGATGATAATTTGAAATAAAAAGTGCAATATATTAAACTTAAAGGTAAAAAATAAAACTTTAAGTGGATTTAGTTTTAAATTTGATCACAACTCCTTTATATTTGTATCAATCAGAAATTGTGGTACAACTAGATACAAAACGGAAAAATGGCACACATATCTAAAAATGTATTTGACATACAGGGTGATTTATAAAGAAGTATACACTTTCCAGATGCTGTAAAACAGTAAGATAAGATAGATGTAGTCTTAAAGTTTGTGTTTAGACACTGAATGGATGTGACGTAAGCAAAAGATGTGTTACGTGACTAGTCAGTCGAAATGGAGGTGTCTGCAGTGGAGAAGGTTTTGTGTTATTGAATGGAATCTGCAACCACTGTGCAATGGCATTTTCGATTATAATTCGGAAAAGAACCTCCAACTATAAAATCTATCTAACAATGGATGAAAAATTTAAAACTACGGGCTGTTTGTGCTAAAGTTAAAGTCCTGGATGTAGGTGAAACAGCGTGTCACAGCCGCTATCAATGGACTTCTTAACACCAATTTGGGTGGAAATGGAGTAAAGGCTCGATATACATAGTGTGACTAAGGGTTTACACATAGAGCCTCTGTGACTGTCTCTAACAAAACTTAAAATAATCTCATACAATTCTGTTACAGTTGACAGACAGTATCTTACATTGTTCTTGATTTGCAGTGCATTGAAACTGTATACTTCTTTATGAATCACCCTCTATAACTTTAATAAAAAATGCAGAGCATTAGCAATAACATTTTTGAAACTTCCATTCCTAGCAACGATTAACACACTGTTAATATTAATTTAAGGAAATACCCCTACCAAAAAAATTTCTAATTGTGGAGCGTCTTAGTTGAAGTAAGAAAAGTTCAAATTTAGCACACCAAAAATATAAAATGCACAGTTCTCCAATTGTATTAACTATATGAATTCCACTAAAAACATTTTTAATCTTGCAGTGATCGCAATAATAAGGAAGTACCTTAAAATAACATTTAACAGATTTGTACTGTAATTGAAAATTATGTGAAAGAACAAGTGAAATTCTTACCTCTACATCAGATGTCAGAGTTGCAATGAGTTTTTCTTTTTGTTCCGTGCCAACATGCAATTTACAGCCATCTTGAATGAAATCTCCATCTTTTAACGTCGGTAAATCTTTAACCTGATAGAGAATCAATAATAAATGATATTATAATAGTCATTTTCAAAAAACATACTCTAAATAGTTGTGAAACGTTTATTTCTAAAAATTCAGTCATAAAAGATATAAACCAAATTGGCATTTATACACTGCTGGCCACCCTAAATGCAACACCAAGAAAGACAAGAGATAGCACAACAAAATTTATTTTGTAGATAACATGTTGACCGAGTATCAAATGATTAAATTTATAGACTTCTGTGAAGTGTGGTTCCTGCCAGAATCAGTAGCCAGAGTAGCCGCCATTGTTGGAGATCACCGCTGCCACACGCCTCGGCATTGATTCAAAGAGACTTTGGATGTGCTCTTAGGGTACAGCAGACCAAGCAGCTTCCACACGTTGCCAAAGTTGATCTGGTGTGGCAGCTGGGGGTGTAATCTGGGTCAATCGTTGAACAACCAAGGACCACATGTTTTCTATCGGTAAAAGATCCGGACAGCGAGCCGGCCAGGGAAGCAATTCAATCTGATGATTGACGAAGAGCCTTTGGACAATGCGGCCACGTGTGGTTGCGCATTATCCTGTTGAAATATGGCTGTGGCCAAGCCCTGAAGGTAAGGAAGGACAACTGGCTCCAACACCTCGGAGATGTAGCGCTGGCTGTTTTAAGTACCAGTAATGCGTACTAGAGGAGTGCGAGAGTGATATCCAATACCACCCCATACCATAATACCCGGTGCAGGACCAGTGTGGCGGTGCATAACGCAGCTGTTCAGCATCCTCTCTCCACGGTGTTTCCAGACTCGAATCCGACCATCGTGCTGTTGCAGACAGATGCGGGACTCGTCAGTAAAGACAACTTCATTCCATTCTGCCGCCCACATCCTTTTTTCATCGCACCATTGGCGGCGGAGACGTCTGTGGTTCCGCGTCAAGGGTAGACCAAGCAGTGGGCGTCTTGCGGACAGACCACTCTGCTGTAAACGGCGGCGAATGGTACGCGCAGACACTGAATGATGCGTTACAGACTCAATGTGCTGTGCTATGGTTCGTGATGTGACTGAGCGATCCGTCACTGCCATGCGCACAATTTTCCTGTCCTCACGTGAAGTGGTGCACTGAGGTGGATGTGATCGACCACGTCGGTCCGTCGTATCCTTCTACATCCAACGGTCACATATCCGCATTACAGTTGTTTGGTTTCGTCCAATACGACTACTGATTTCCCTGAAAGATAATCCACAATCTCGGTAGGCCACTATCCTTCCTCTGTTGAACTTGGATACTTGATCAAAAGCTGATCGCTGTTTTCTACGAGATATAACTGATCGTTTTTTTTTTTTTTGAAAAAACC
>BMAV01006649.1:34340-49369 GCA_019973955.1 Trichonephila inaurata madagascariensis | reverse complement strand
CAAGAAACAGGTCCTTAAAAGATTGATTAGAATTTTTTTACAAATGTTTAAGAATAGTAACAGCTATGGAATAATTCAATCACTGGAAGAGCGAGTCGGAAACTTACTGCAAACATTAATGCCATGTCAAGCGAAGACTCGCGCGACTCCTTCTGGATTTAAAAGGTAAGTTGCTCTCGACACTTGTCTATGAAATTGCCAAGATAGTCCGAGTCGTAATCGTTTCTTTTATTTTGAGTTTAATTATATATTTCATTAACGATAAACAAAATTATAAATCATCAAGGCCGACCCCAGCAGGTGTGCAGCGCACGCGGGCAGCCGCATATAGTTCTATCGATCAAGCAAAATTTTTTTTATGAATTTCTCAAAATAATACTTGTAATAAGTCGAATAAATATGCTGAATTTTAAACAGTTATTGAAAAACGAAAATAAGTCTTGCTTTCCCAATAACATAGCATAGTTTAAGAAAAATAGTGCACAGTGTGTTGGTCCATAGTCCATTAATGCCTATATACACATCCTTCATTAGGTAGCATAACTCATGGCAGAGCCGGCAATACCGCAAGTACAGGTTTTTTCTGCTTATCAGCGGTACTGGCGGTGCACTGTGGATCGATGCTTAACAAAGGCGTCTCAAAAATAATTTTTGCGAAAGTTTCTTTACGGAAACATCTAATATGGTTCAGTTTACCTAAGACATAGGAGTGTTTAAATTCAACATGCATTGGGGAAAATTAAAAATTTTCAATTTAATAATAGCCTTATAATTTAGAGAAACAAAATAGAAGGAAAAGTGATTTTTGAGCCTATTTGCATTAATGTTTTACTTATTACTCTTATACAGGTAGGTGAGTTTATGACACCAACGTTAAGTATTAGTCAAAACATGAAAAATTCTCTAAAGGGGCGACACATTAGGTCTTTGCACAAGAGTAGATCTGTACTGGTCATCATGATAATACAGAGCAAGCAACTTCTTATTGAAAAGATATACTCGCATCAAGAAACGCAGGGTTCGTCATACACAATGCTTACAAATATACTAAACAGTAGGTAAACTTAAGATAGTTTAATCATCCATAAACAACTAGTTTAAGAACAGGTATAAATGCAATGGTAATGGCTGATTCTTGAAGGGGAGGGGGGTAAATTTCCCCAAGAATCAACTGTATCAATCTAACAGTTAAAATCTGAATTCCCCCTTGAATGTAGCATTCGTACAATACAAGAAAGGAAGTAAATCTATGACGTAATTTAAAATGTCTAAAAACCCCGTTCATGATCGCGAGCATTATCCTTGAAAAGCCATCGTGAGAGAAAAAGCAGCATATCTTCCGGTCTTTTCTTGGAGTGATTGATCTTAGTAGAGTATATTGTGTAACTTCAATGGTAATAACATCCAAAAAACGTATGGAATCATTGTCGGTTCATCGCTATTTAGGTTAGCCAAGAAAACAAACAGTCTTTTCATATACTTGAATTGATACATAAAATTTGAAAATTGAGCTACACGTCGATTAATATCAGAACTAAAAAAATTAAGGACTGCGCATACGAGAAAATTTTGAGTACATGATAATAAATACTTGGTAGGTTGTAACTATGATGCTTAAACACCAAAAGATGTGACTAACATTTTTTTAGTATATTATAATTTAGGGAAGAAAAAAAAGACCTATGAGGGAGAAAAAAATGTACACACAAGCCAGAGGAATTATTATATTCATAATGGGATACTGCAGAAAGATATATTCCATTAGAAAATCATTTGAGATATTTAGTTAGGTATTTTAAAATTATCAATCAACCAACCAGTAGAGCGCCACAACAGTCCAGAATATTCAATTAGACATATTAAAATGTACATATTCAATCAGTAAGGATAAGGGCAGCAGTCAATTGGATTTGCGCTATATTCTTCAGGTTGGTGTCGGAGCCACAACAATAAATTGGAAAACTGTATTCAAAACAGTGACGTACACAGACTTCTCTTATAGGGGTACATTCTAAAAAACACGTAGTAAAAAGCGTCGAGAGGTAATCTCTACGGTAAAAAAATTGAAATTTGTTGGGGGTGGGAAGTTTGAATCTCCTCGTCCTTGTGTATGCCCCTGACTCAAGAATTGAACGAATGAGTGCGAAATAAGTATTTCTAAGAGTAACTGTATCATTTTCTCAACACCTACCATCGATATTTTTAAGAATGTTGAGACGTTTTCTACTTTTCAAAAACAAGATATTCAATACGCGCTCGTGACTTGTGAATTCAGGGCCTAAAATAAACCTAAAATATTTGGGGTGCTTCTCATAGGTAAGCTCCTGATTACCTGCTGATATGTTTTACAGAAATAGTACAACAAGCAGGATTTTCGGAATTCCTTGGTTCTTATCAACCTTAGACGAGAGAGAGATATTCATAATAATAAATAATTTACCTTCTCGTAGCGTTATTTAGCCATATGATACAAGGGATGAGATATTTACGATCTGTTACAACAGTTGAAAAGTGGAAATACACGACAATACTTCCCAGATAAGCTGAGATCGAAAAATCCCTAAGATCTCATAAGTAAATACATTCATAGTAGAAAAAACATGTAATTTGATCTCTGTGTTCCTTTAATAAATAATAGATGCATGGCCAAATGTCAATAGCACAACAGAAAAACGACAAAGAACTGTTTTACAAAATGGCATCTTTGGGCTAAGTTTAGCAGTTTATATATAGAGGATGTGGATTGATACATTCTCCGTAAAATTTCTAGTATGTTGCAATAGATTCGTACGATGAGCACTGAAATTCAATGGTGCCTTGATAACGTGGGGGGTCCATTTCATCCACTACTAGGGGGGGATACGTCATGTGTGAACGAATGAAGGAGAGTATTCCAAGATTTTATCGTGGGTAAGCTACATGTCACGTTGTGGCGATTGTGGTATTGAATAATAGTCTTAAGTTTGAATGTCGGGCAAAGATCAGAATGGCTTTAATAAGACTGTGAAGGACTTCTTGGCCCTTGAGCTTAGTGACAAGCCTCAGATTGACGAGTATGAGCGGACACTCCATGCAGCCCTTCCCTACCGACAATTCTGTGGCCCCACGAGTCACAGATGCATGGTTGACCTGTTGTCAAAGCACACCTATAGCTCAAGCACCTGCCAATGGTTTTTTATACCCGTGGATGGCCGTAGCAGGTTGGTGTTAGTTGTCATTACACGTATATACATGAAAGATATGTGAAAATAACCACAAAATCACCAGGTTTATACATGTTCTACAAATGTTCATTATGTAGCCCTTTGGTGATGCGGCACACGTCCAAACAATAATCGAGCTCATTGCATACATTTTGTAACACATCCTGTCCAATGAACTGCAGCACTGATGCGTTCTTTGAGCTCGATTAAGGATTGCGGTAGTGAGGGTACATATACAAGGGGCTTAACGTATCCTTACATGAAATCACGGGGCGTTAAATCAGGGAATCTAGGAGACCAGGGGAACAAGGCTGTGTTTTTCTCACCAATACGCCCAATTCAGCGATTGTGAAGTTCATAGTTTCGGTCATCCCATATTAGTATGCGCCAATGTGGGAGTGCCTCGTTTTGTTAGAAGACAAAATCCCTTTAGTCAGCACTGAGTAAGTGAGAACAAGCCCAAATGCAACATATCCAGGAAACATTTACTAGTTACAGTTTGGTCAACGAAGAAAAATGGCCCATGCATCTTTGTGTGACTTTGAACAAAAAACATTCAGCTTTGGCGAATCTCTTCAACTGTCCCGACAGCATGTGAATTTTCTCTGCTTCAGTATCGCAGGGGGTGTATAAACTTCACGAGTTTGGGTGTGAGTCTTTTTCATATATCTTACATGTTTGTACGTGTACTACTTTTGAGAATACACAGCATTTTTTTCAAAACGAATGATTCCTTTATGTTAGACCTGTATGACAGTAATTGAAAAGATTTCTGAAACATCGATTAGTAACAAACATAATAGGAAGCAAAATACAACGAAAATATAAACAACCTAAAAATTATCCAAAGAAAGGGAAAAAAAAAATGGAATAAACTTTATATATATATTATCTTGTATGATATCCACAGTTCAGTCTCAGAAACAGAAACTCCACGCATGAGGAAACAGTGATGGAAATTGGGAATAGCACGTCATTTGTGGTTGCTGTTTCTCAATGGTCAAAGCTCTTAAATTATCGTTAAACTCCAAATGAATGAAATCTTTTTATTAATCAAATTATATTCGCAATAAAATGCTTAACATTTTTAATAAGATAATTTTTCATTGATACACGGTTAAAATTTTCACATCTTAGGAAATTAAGTATAGACCGAAGGAACATTTTAAGGCTGTTTCCGGCAAAAGTACGAGAGCCTGAACTAAACGCGAAGCACATTTTCAGACAGAAAAATGCCTCAATTTTCATGAAAATTTACAACATTATAACTCATACATCTATTAACACACAATATAGAGTTTCTAAAATTTCAAAATATTACTTGAGTATTATTTTTTTTCATTTTAACACGTGAAAAGACAGCTCATTTAACATTACGGTATAGAAGAAAAAACGCAAAACACATTTTATACCAGAAAAAATGGCTTAGATCTGTCGAAAAAGTGAAGAATGATAAAATATGTTGTTCTCCAAGGGATAGTAAAGCCAGAATATAATACTAATTTTTCATTTCTTTTATATCTGAAAAAATGTACCTAATTCGGGTCCTATTCTTTAACATTAACAGAAAACAGTCTTAACTACTCATGAACACTTTCGCCAATAAAAAACATCACTGAAAATGTCCTTATTTTCGAGTAATAATCAAGAAGAGAAAGCATCGAGGAAAAAGCACGAAAATCTCTACTATAACACAAAGCAAAACCAAATCCTCTGAAGTTGTCTTTTACATAAAAGTAACGTAAAAATATTTGTTATAAATATTGCTTATACATGTAAATCTCGTAGTTTCTTGAACTCATTCAGTTTCTCACACTCAAACAAATTTTCTATTCAAATAATTAATACACAACTTAATCAGAGAAAAAATTAAATCGAATACAAATAAATGAGAATTTCTTATCCCTCTGTTGGAATGTTTTATAAAAGAATAGTTTTCAAAACTCAAATGTGTCATTAAAGATGTACTATGTTTGATTTTACATCAACACGTTTCTGTTCTCACAAGTTCCAAATGCGAAAGGCAGCTGCGATAGAAGTTAATTGGAAAATAACATCCTACTTTTAGACGTTGTCATCCGTTCACCCTTTGTTACCAATAAAAAGAGACGAGCGTAACACTACCACTGCACAGAGGCATTTCTCAAATTAATACTTTTTTAAATTCCATTATTCTCATTTCCCGCCATTCTTTTAGTCCGGAACTCGAGAATGAATATCATGTATCACGTGATATTTTTTTTGTTCATTTATCATAACTTCGTTAAATTCTAAAAATGTTTAAAAATCATTCCTATACATAAGCAATTCTTGAACTGTGGTCCGCAGAACCCCGAGGGTCAGTAGCGCCTTTCTAAAAGGTTCCGCGAAGGTCTCTAATTTAATGTTAATATTTCCATCTTTTACAGACCGAAAAACCCAGTAGAAAAATTGAAAGATGTGTGTCATCCTAAACTAGATCATTAAATTGTCCCCAAAAAAATATTTACTAGAACACATATTTTGATCAAGAATATTAATTCAGTTTATTTAATGTTTGCAGCTGCGTAGACATAGCTAAAATGTAACATTTTCAAAAAATTTATAGAGAAAACATATTGTCGCCCTAATTATTAGAATGCGTAACTCCACAAAGGAAACTAATTTGATATACGAGTGTTACGCGCCAAGAGCTGTTTGGCGCGATTCCTTAATCGCGCCAAACGATGCACATGACCAATCGATACAAATATCAGGGTAACCACATTGTAATGTTATCGCCCATCTTGGCGAACATAAACAGCTTGGCGCGTAGCACTCCGATATCAAATTAGCACCCCAGATGGAGTTACGCATTTTGATAACTAAGCTGACGATATGTGCAAAGATTAAGAACTGAATTCACAAAGCGCGCCAATACGATAACGATCGCGTCCGTTTTGATTTCCTAATGGAATTGCGCCTACATTATTTATTTGAAACTAGTATTTTGTAATATTTTTTTATATACATATGTAATTAGATGTTCAATATTTTTAAGATGCGAAACGAAAAACTGAAATGTTGAGAAATTAATACGTAATAAAAGAAAGGGGGTGGGGACAAACTGAGATTCGTAAGCCCGTGAATTGATATGAAACGAGCAATTGGAATGAAGGTATGATATCAAATGAAATTTGGAAATATTAATATGTTTTGTTAAAAATATTTTCTAACTAAAAATAATTTTAAAAGATTGAATATTGTCTTTGTTTGAAATTTGTATCGATATCGTTTAGTATTGTGTGTTATTGATTATCGATTTTCGGAAAATGTGTTACAATGGAACTTACCGCTATTAATAACAAACAAAAGTTCGATTAAGAGAAAAACGTACATTGTTTTTTAATCTGCTGAGTGGATAGAATCTACACCCCCTTTTGGCTGCCGATAATTTTCTTTCAAGGGTGTAATCATATTCGGTAGAATCGAATCATTGAAAATGTAACTGATTGATTTTTGTGTCGTATATCGTTTACTGCGCGCTGCAAAGTTATCTCCGGAATAGATTACTTTTTCGTAAGAACATCTCCTGCGTTAAATTATTCGATTAAAATACACAATGTACTGTTATACTTTAATCGCTATGACGAGTGATTGACGAGTAGACTTGAAATGAAGAAGTTGCAGGATTTTGTGTTATGACGAGTCTACTCGGCATGCGTAAAAAAGTAGTGGAACGTTGTAATTTTTGAGAAAAACAAAACAAATTTCAAGATGTTTAGAATATTTTGAGGACCAAGCCGGAGTAAAACAAATAAATAAAAACATGTAAACTTTACGATGAACTCATGCGTCCCCGGTACGCACGGGCTGAAACAGCGCATTAAGTCGAATAACGAATTTACTTATGTGCGATGGTAATGTTTTTAGATGTTAGCCTAAAAGAGGCAAAGGTAAAAGTCGTAGAGTTGATTTATAATAGGGTTCCTTCAGGTGTGGTCAGTCACGGGACCAATGCGTGAAGCTGATCCAGCGGTGAGCCCATTGATAGCTGCTGGTCCGAAGTTATCTAGCTATCGAGTGGTGTAAATGCCAATTGTTTGATGTTAGAACCATGTGCTTGCATTAAAGTTATGACTCAATACCGTGCTGTTTAAAGAACAATAATTTTATTGGGGTGGGAAAGGCAATGATGTTTTCTGGTATAAGAGGACTGTAATCAAACCTACAGCATATCCGACACCAAAGGAAGAAGTATTGTCGCGTGCTTTCAAACAAATCCGGCGATGTCAACTGAAGCAATGACAATCCGTGCTCTGTGAGATCCTCCACAATACCCACCGGCGTTTCACACACAGGAGACTTGTGTTCCCAGAAGAAGAAATCTAAGAGATTGAAGTCCAGGGAGCATGGAGGCCAAGCAACAGGTTCTCCGAATCCAATCCACCTCTTCCCCTCAGGGGACTCACCTTCTTTAGGTGGGTACGGGTGTCACAATCCCGAGGTACCCTCTAGGGATCTTTTCCTTTTCCCAAGGGGTTTACTATCTTTGGTCAACACGGGTGTCACGACCCTCTGGTACCCCAGTGATCCTTCTCTATTTTTGACCCTCCATCTTGTCATCCAATTTCTCCTTTTCCCGTCCAGACCACAGACCTATGAATGTTTGGCGCAGTATAGCCCAAACTGGCTCTTGCGCCATAAAACACCAAACTCATCATCTCATCATCACCAATCCACCTCCTGGGGTAGGTACCAAGTGGTCACGCCTCACAATCTAATCGCTTCACAATCACGTCTTCGTGCATGAACTACACGATCTGGCTCGAAGTAATCGGTACTCCCTGTAGCAACTCCGAGAGGACGTGCTACAGGGAGTACCAAGGGAATCGGGAGAACAAGGTAATCTGGAGAACAAGGTAACAGGATAACAAGGGAATCGGGAGAACAAGGTAACAGGATAACAAGGGAATCGGGAGAACAAGGTAACAAGGGAATCGGAAGAACAAGATATTTGGCGCCATTTAGACATTCTGGCAGTATATGCATGTCCTCCCATTCGTTTGCCCACTCCCCACATTTGGCTCATCATTCTCCCGACGTCCACTATTATCGCAAATTTCATCCCACACACACACACATCGGGGTTTGCGACCCCATCTTCAATGATGATTTGTCTTCTCCATGCTGCCTACTATCACTCCTCCAGATTTGTCAAATTCGGCAATACCCTGTACACCCGTCAATCAAATTTGAATGCAATGGAGAACACGTGATTACAGTCATCATGTGACTTTCATAAATTTAGCTCAATAAGTCTAAATGATAATTTATAAGTAAGTGATTATGGTCGATTTTCATGTCACTAAATCCACACATTAAACTGTAGGTAACTAGCGTAAAATCCGGCGTATAACGCGTCCTTTTAACACTAAAAATAAGATCCAAATGTATGGGTGCGTGTTACACACGTGTATAAAAATGATAACTTTAAAAGTAAGAAAAAGAAGATAAGCATAAAAAAATTAGACTTCTACATACATCGAAAACCTGTTTATTTAAAAGAAATGACATATCTTATGAACTTAAAGCAGTGGCGTAACGGAGAAGTCAGGTTTTGGGCCCCAAGCCGAATCTCACAAAGGGTACGTACTTGGGCTCCCCGCGCTGCGGGGGTTGCGGAAGTGTATGTTACGCCACTGACTTAAATGGTTGTACTTCTAGATGTATACCATTTTTTCAAAAGCCTTGGCAAATACCTCGAATAAATTACCACAAAACAGCATTGAACATGTACATTTCAGGTTCCTTCGTAAAAAAGGAGGTGCGCGTTATAAGGCGAACATACCTATAAACTAAGAAATGCAGCTTGAAAGTATAGGTGCACCTTATATACCGGATTTTAAGGTAAATATTAAATTATGGTCAAATGAAGAGATTATTTAAGATTAAGATTTCATTTCAAAACTTAAGGTATCCTTCTACCCTAAAATCATGATTTTTTTTCAAAAATTGCCAAATTTCTTTTATGAATTTATTTTATAGACCATCTTATTAGCTTAATAAAAATACCAAGCTTTTTATTTTCCATTCACTAGAACAAAAACTACAAGTGTTTTAATAAAAGAAGATGCCATAACTTTATACAAGATGTCAAACTTTAAAATGCGTTTTACTCGAAATGTGTTTTTTTCCGGAAAAACTCAAACGGGGACAGTGATTCTTCAAAAAGTTTTGAAAATAATTTGCTGAAATTTTTTGTGAATGTTTTGTATAGCAGTAGAATTGTTTTGACCTTCAGATTTATCAATCACTGTTTTTTTAAGCAATTTTATATAGTGACTGCTATAGTTTTTGTAAAAATTAAAATATCTATTATCCTGAAGGTCATTTCAAATATGAATAACAAAGCAACACATTAAAAGTGAAAAATTGAGAATTTGTTCAAAAAGTTTTTGTACAGAGCGGGCCCCGTTTATGTAATTTTTTGTACATTTTCACCAGTTTTTTCCCCTTTTAACAATATTAAAATTTTTTTCTGTTTTCAATTTTACGATTTTTTCCTTAAAATATACTAAATAAATCTAAAAATCACAAAAAATCCCCATATCTCCATTTTTTCAAAAAAAAAAAGTTGTCGCAAGTAGTCGGATACCTTAAGTAAATATTATTCTCTATTTTACATCGTACAACTAATAGTCTCGAATCTTAATAAATATACATTACAATAAAACATTTACAAAAATGAGTAACATGCACATATCTGTCTTATTTACGTGACGCCTAATACTTTAAGAACTTTGATAGTATTTAAAAAAAAATGTATGATACGAAGTAAAAAAATATTTAGCTTTATCGAAATTTATATAAAAATCATATGAACAGTTAACATAAATATAAGTGGTAAATTCCAAAATAATTTAAAAAGTAATTCAAGGAGGTAAGCGCGTTTTTGCATTCACTCATTTTAACAGAAACATGCACGTGTGAGTTACAAGAGTAGCAAAACAGGCAAAAACCACCAAGGTTATTGACTTTTGATGTCCCCTTTTTAAATTGAGCATTTTTTACTGCGCAGTTATATTTTCTCATGACAAAAACCAATAAAAAGAACTAACTGTCATGAAAAGAGAAAAAAAATTAAATAATAAATGATAAAATTTTAACGTTTGTTCTTTTTGAAAAAGTTCTAAAATGGAAGAAAAACAAACCATGGTCGGAATAAGATTATGTAGAATTTAAATTTCCACACAAATTTAACTATCGAAATAATAATCCACCAGAAACTGAACATACAAAATGTGCTTAAGCAGTTACTCTCTTTAAAATAAGCAGATATAAAATTTATATTAAAGTTCATCATTTGCAATATTAACAACTTAATTCAAATTCAAGACAATTTTTTTGAACTCGTGTGAATAAATACACAATACTAACATACACACATTTTTCTACACCATTTTTACGTTAGTGAAAAACAAAACAAAACACAGATAACTTTCCGAATGCGTGTTTTGAATTGGAAAATATGTATTTTCCCCCTTCCACTTAGTCGCAAATTTCTGATCGCATACGAAAGAAAAGTTGAAGAAAAGAAAGATAATAAATAAAAACACGAATGAGAGTATCCGTAAATTTCCTGAAATTTATTAAAATTATACTTTATTCTTTTTTTCTGAATAAATTTGATAAAAAAAAAGCGAGACATGAATAAAAAAAAATTATTTGGAAATCACAATGAAATGACAAGTAAAAATACATACCCATTTGAAATCTAAGGATAAATAGATAAAAATAAAAAAAAATATGATAAATAAGATGTGCTTTTCTGTTATAACATAACACTTTCACAACTGCGATTTGAAATCCTTAAACTATACAATTCTTGTATAGATAAAAGCGTGTGCAAAATTTAAAATATGCATAACTAATTATTTAATAATTTGAGTCAAATCCAGTAGATACTTTTAGCGATTCAACACTAATTCATTTCATTTGCAACACTAATTATTTACAAATGATTTTTACTTCTAGGAAATTATGAAAATGAAACAATGTGTAAAAATATCTTTCGGTAACACGGCTTCAATATTTCAAAAGTTAAACCTTTTTTACTTCATTCTTTTAAATGTTCTTAAATACCTAGAATATCAATGTATGAAATATGTAAATTATCATTAGAATTAGTAAGTTTTTTTTTTTTTGACGCCAAATAAATTATTCGAAATTTCAATCTCAAACTTCTTGAATGGGTTAAATTTCTTGGCAAAGTACAAAAGATGCTAAACTCTTTCCTCCATTAATTTTTATGCTATTCCTTTCTTTTTTTTAAAAAAAATCTTTGTGGTTAAAATTTAAATGAAATAAACCTTTTTCAATAAAAGAAAATTGAATGAAAGTAAAATAATAATAATTTCTTCACTTTTAAAGAACAGTATATCTTGAATTATTTTAATATATCCATTAAATTACAGCAGATGTTTTAGGGACTTAAAGCCAATCTCGAGAAAGAGGGGGGGGGGATTTTACACACAAAAATTTAACTAAAATACAAAGATGAGAACCTTTCAAAAAAAAAGATTGAAACTATATTTAAAAGGCCTTAAATAAATAGACAAAAAGGAATGGAGAAATTAAATACACAGCACACGCTTGCAAATAATATTTACTATTTCTTCTCAATTAGTTGCTTTTTTTTTAATACATCACAGTTTAATTACCAACAATAATACGAAACAGTAAGCAGATGGCCAACTAAACTATTCCTAGTACAATATCTCTAAAACAAATAAAAGAACCAACTCTAATTACTGTTGCGGGTTGGTTTTTTTTCCCTTCACTCTCTTTACACTGGGATGAAATAATATTTATCTCGTTGAATCGTAGAGAAGAGAGAGAGAGAGAAAAAAAAAAGTAACGAGTGGAACAAGTGTTCCGATCCTGGCTCATATCACGGGCAAGGACATTTGTACTAATGAAAAACAAACTTAGCGTCGTTGGTGGAATCCAAATGAGTCAGATACTCCAGCATGTGTTGGATAATCCACTTAACTTTTAACTTCAGAGCTATTAAATGCATGCTATGCTGTAACGTTGGTATGTGTAAAATTCTACAAATTATTCAAGTTTAAAAACGTTTCTAATTTTACAAAATGAAACTCAGATTTGGAACACTAGAAGTGTTTTAAGCAATTCAAACAAACCTAAACCTATATATTCATCTAATGGATTAATATACTACGATCAAAATGTATTTTATGAAAAACTGTACTAATTTAATGACTGAATACAGGGAAAGAACTAGAGATTAATTTTTTCACAGATGATAAATGTAAAAATCTTATTTCAATCGTTAGGCAAAAAATAAAACTGATTAGGACAATAATGTGCTTGATTAATCAGTAGTTCACAAAATTAAGAATAATTTAGTGATATTTAAATTTCTATTAAAAGGTTTTCAACAAACGATTAATCGAAAGAAGAGCTTAAATAATATGCTAAATTAAAACGATTGTAAACAATTAGAAACTAATGGCTTAGCAGAGGATAATATTTTTTTTTTTGTCAAGATTTATTATTAAATTGAAGCTAACTCGATGAAATATAGTAGATTAGAATATAAGAAAGATTACAATTTCATTTGTATTTCAGTTCACAAAATTAAGATTAATTTAACGAGATATTCCGACACATTTTTTTAGACTAAAATTTCACGGAAATCTACAACATTAAATTTTTACCAAACGATTTCCAAAGAAACGAATAATCGAAAGTATTTAAATAATACGCTACATAAAATGATCGTGAATAATTAGTAACTAATAGCAGAGCAGACGATAACATTTTATGATTTATTAATATTCACCGCTAAAACGGCAACAATTTAAATTGAAACTCATTCGATGAAATAGATTAGAAGAATTTAGAAATATTCCAATTTCACATTAGTAAATCCACTTTCGAATGTTCGTTTTAAATTCGTTTCCTATTAATTGTGTAAACTTGTTATCTGTGTTAAACAAAAAATTTATGACATTACTTTAAGTTTATGATCACAAGATGAAATCACAATGGATTTTTGAATAACAAATTAATGCAAAGTTGTTCCAATTTTTAATCGATTCGAGATAAATAATGTTCTACAGATAATGGAGATAATTATTGAGTCAATTGATTAAATCGTATCAATAAAAATTAGAATATATATTTAAGCAGACATGTTTATAATACAATGTTACGTAGTTTGGAATAAATAATAAAAAGAATTGATAACTGTAGAAGTTAGTCATTCTTTCTCCATTTACACCAAAATTCCAAAACAAGAAGAATGAAAGATTGTATTTTGAAATAAAATAAACTATAGAACTAAGGATCTAGAAGGTGATATCGTAGCTAGCGACATGAACAAACAAGATGTCTCGCACGCTTTCAAACATCTGATTGGAAATCAATGTAGGCATAACAGGTAAGTAATTATCAGTTGGAGACCAAGTTCCGCCACTCTTTTGAGATCATTTGATTGAAAGATTTATAAGCAAACTGAATAGATATTTTTTTTTAAAAAAAAACCTTACTCGTGGAAATCGGTTATGTTTATTTGACAAATATCCAACAAACATGAAAAATACTTACTTAAAAAAAGCCATAATTTTGTTGTTCAAATGGGAATTCGTAGCTTGGTAAAGAAATTGGATTATTACTCGTATCTCGCTATTTGTTATTCATATATTTAAAAAATTACTCTGCACCCCCCCCCCTTTTTGAATACTGCATTATGTTACATTTTGAAGTACATTTTCAAACGCTTAAGAAGAACAATTTTTAAAAAAGTTAAAAGTTATTAGATAACTATTTTTTATACACCAATTAAAGCCCATTTTTATTAATTATGATAAGATTTAACTTTTGGTGAGTTATGTATTTAAAAATTGTTCAGTGATGTTACTATTTTATTTAAAAACTTGTTCACAGAAAAAATAGAGAAAAAAATTTCAGTTAGATGGAGGATATAATTCAGGAGAGAGTTCTTGAAGTCTTGGAGACGTCAAAGTATATAATGGTACATGAAATGAACGATGTCTCTGAGAAGTCATTCCATATCAAGGGATTAATTATATGTTGAAATGGATATTGTAAGAAATGCTTTAGCATAACAGATAATAAGATTGAGACGCCTTTGATATAACACGGAAAGGAGGCGGTAAAGAATGAAATACATGAACAAATTGATTTCATTTTAAAATTTTAAGATACATAAGTTATACTACAATGGAATATTGTGATCATAACAAATAATTTCATTCACGATCAGATGGCACTTCAGTTGATTCTCACTCTTCAAACTTACACACCTTATCATGCAATGATTCTGTGATTTAATACGAAAAACCACAACACAACCCCTTCTATACTTAATTTCACAAAAGGATTTGCAACTGCTTTTAATAAATATCTCTATATGAAGCTACAAGGGGACTGTCGGCGACAGACTACGTTATTTTGAACCATGGACAAGTCACGAGGAAGACGCTCTCTGTAGCTGCTATTTCTTCCTACTCCTACAAAACAGCGAAAACTTGTGAATCATCCATTCTATTTAATATGTAGTAATCTCACATTGTTACGCATTTTGGTGAAATCATTCAAGCGATCTAATTGTATGACTTAAACATCGTTCGCAATGAAGATCAAACTATGATCAATGGGATACTACAATCCTCGACATTCCATGGAAGAAACGTATCTATGTCCCTACGATCCTAAATTTTTTTACGGTTTTTTATATTTAAGCGTCGTCTCAAAAAATGCTGAAAAATGAAAACACTGTTAAAAATCGATTTTAAAATAGGTGTGCTCTGAGCAGAA
>BMAV01006649.1:0-32103 GCA_019973955.1 Trichonephila inaurata madagascariensis | reverse complement strand
ATAGCAGGCTTCTACTTTACAAAAGAAACATGTTTGCCAAATTTAAAGACTGTTCGTTGCATATCTCAAAACCGATAGTTGTGGCCTATTACGCAACCCCACCCCTCCAAGGAGCATAACATCGTTGTCAAATCAATATCTGCTATGTGTAAAAAGTATAACTGAAATTTGAGAATGAGACATTTTCATTTGACAATATTTCGGTTGATGCACATAACTTTTTTTTGGACTGTAGTTCACCGTATAATGCTCAGAGTCCCATAGCAGTCTTTTCAAACGAAAATTTTGTTAGTAAACTAGTCATAGTCATAATTGTCAAAATGTCGAAATCTCCCAAAAGCGCGAACAGCAAATATTGGTTTGACAACGACGACAACGTGTTCTCAAACATTGCCAAATCAAAAGATGTCACCAAATGTAGTAATTGATTTCTGAACGTTAGCGGGAACGGACTTCCAATACTAGTCGCATATGACGGCATTTGGAAAAAAAGTTAGAAAAAAAAATTCTTTAAAAATACATTTGAAAATCTTTTGGGGGCTCTTTTGAAACATCAGCGAAGCCCCCTGCAAAATTTTGGAGCGATACGATCAACGGTGTGGATTTGTATACGTTCCATAAAAATATTTTTTTCCCCAATGGAGCTACGGATTGGTATTTACCATTGTATACCTAGTACAATCCCCGAGAGCTGGTGTCTCTTTTTAGTGTGGCACCATATAGGTGGAACATCAAATTTGACGCCCAGTTTCCTCCCCAGATGGAGGCACGTGAGCTCTGACAATGCGAAATGTTTCTTGGAATTTTAATTTTGCCGAGAGCACCCAAACCAAACTAGCACTCAAGGGATCTTTAACATGTCGGATAATCGTACGACGTGGGCGCTGTCGATTTTCTGCATCATGAAAATTCATCGACTTGTGCCGGGGTCGAACCCGCAACCTTAGGCGTACAAGGGCAGCGACAAACTAACTACGCCACCCAGGTATCTCCAAACAAATTTATATATAAGAAAATCATATTTAATCTTTTTACTATCATTTCACACACAATATTACTAAATGTTAGCTTAGGTGTGATTTCTTAATGCTAATGTCGAACTGAATATTATTTCATTATTATGGAATTTACNNNNAAAAAAAAAAAAAATGAGGGGTTGGGCTGACTGTTTACAGTTTAACTACAAATCGAAGAGGATAAAAATTTCCAGGCATTTTCAAAAACTGTTCCTGATTTGCTTACGAAAAGATCAAGCACGTCCGATAAAGGTAGCTAGAATTGACAAAATTTATATTTTTCCAAAAAGTATGATTATACTATTATAAAATATAAACGTATCGACTTTGAGTAGCCTTATACGCGCAATTTTATTGTGACAATAAACTAGGTATATACGTATTAGAATTTAAGATACAAATATAAACTAAACAAAAATGATTTATATTATCAGTTCTAGGAAAATGATTACACCTTTTATGATCTTCGAAACTCATTTTTTCTTCCGCAAATAAAAGAACAGATAAGATTGAAGGAGTGAGAATATCAGATACGCGCGCACCCAATTATGGAGTTGGACACAATCACTACACACCTTACCATAAATCAACGTCCACAAGCCATTTTTTTCCCTTTCAGATTCTGCGAACAATCCATATCTGTTTTTTTTGAAAAAGTTAATATGTTCGATCAGTGCACGAAACAATATATCTGGAGCGCAGCGTTATCGCAGATCGTAGTGCATTTCAACTCGTCTCCTTTCCAATTTATCATCCTCAAGGTCAGAATATGATGTGAGAAATAAATACAATATCCGAGAAACAAAGAAACTACATTTACAGTTAGATGAAAAAAAATTAATTGTTTAAATAAAATAAAAGGCTGAAGAATTCGAGTATAGTATAGTTTTAATTCTTATTAACACATATCGTAGAGTTATATCATGTTGAAAAGTAATTAATACATACTTTCTGAAATCCATCAGAAGCACCATCAGAAGAAATATAAGTGAAAGAATTATAGTCAATTATGAATTCTAAACACTTTTTCTTCTTTTAAAGTAAAAATTGAAATTACAAATATGTATCAACATCTTTAATAAACCGAAAGATGGGTAACAATGACATAAAATTATTAAGGAATAGTTATAAGTAAAATTTATTGGAAGAGGGGGGAATGGCCGACAGAAAAAACTGTAAGCAGTTATGAATTATTGAAAACGAAAACTATTCCAATCAAATTAATTTTCCGTTTTATAATCTTTTTTTAATGGTGAATATCACCTGATACTTTTTTTTTTTCAACGGCTGCATTCAAAATTTAACTTTCGTGCTACCCATCTTAAAAGTTATTAATTTAAAAAGTGCTTAAAAAACTTTAAGGATAAACATGCACCTGCTAAATTCAATTCCCCCTCCCACCTTTTTTGTTTTTTTAAAAAAAAAAAATACAATTTTTTAAAAATTTTTTTACAAAATCCTTATTGCTATTGTGTTTAAATGTAAGTATAAATTCTACGAAAACACGAATACTATTTTTGAAGCACTTAAAATATTTTACAAAAAAATGTCTATTACTTACGCACCTATTACAGAAATAATTTAACTTAAATTACACTTAATTAACAGGACGACAAAAAGATTGCAAGGTGGAAAGCGGTTGCTTTTGAAATATTGGATGTTTGAGCAACGATTTTGACTAAATCCTATCTAATTTTAACTGATTTTAACGCCTGTCCTATATATATAATTAAAAATATTTGTTCATAAATTAAAACTTGTACATACATATATGCAGATTTAGTACAAATGAATGATCGGAATTTAAACATTTATATTTTCGAAACTATTACGCACACGACAAAAAGTGATACACGAAATTAAAGGTAAATAAACTGACTTTTATTCTCAGATACAAATGTTAGATATATGACCCTTTTATTACACGACAAACATTTCAATGTGTAATCAAGTTCGTTCCAAATATTTTGTAGTATCACAAAGTCAATGATTCCTAATGTAGCAAAAATGTAATTTCGAAATTTCTGCAGTGTTTCCAGCATCGGTGATTCATAAACAGTGTCTTTGACGTAATCCCATAAAAAGAAATCACACAGTGCAAGGTTCGGGGATTTTGGTGGTCACGTGATTAAGGGGTTAATCACTATTAACTGCAATCACTATCAACAGGTGTGGAAGCTCATTGTTTGAGTAACGATCATGCAAAGCCCTATGGGCTGGTTGGTGCCCCAACCAATTGAAACTCAATATTTGTGTAGTCGCCACGCACAGTTGTGGAAATAATAAAATTTACAACTTGTCCTGATCATTGCTACTAGTCATCATTTTTTTCTAAAAAAGCCCATACAGTTTAGTGCATGACATAGCACACTAACTCTTGGTGAGTCTTTTTGCACTGCACAGTTTCATTTTCCCTGATTCCTTGATCGACGGTGGGGGAAAAAAAAACTTGGCATATTTTTCTTTAATTCCATGTATCTTTATTGTAATACGTGTAATGGTTTTTAAAATAATCCGGCCATTCATTTGTGCAAACACCGCATTATACTTTGGAAAACACAAAAAATATTATGAAATGTCATATCTTTTCCCATCGTGATAATAGCAAAGTTAACTTTTTCTCTTAAAATCACAAAATTAAAAAAAAGAAAAAGAAACTTATATTATGGAGATTGAATACGACATTTCATATAACAATAAGCAAATAAAATTATACAGAAATTACATGACGCATTAACATGAAGTTGGAGACATTTCAACTTCAACGTGCAACTCTATTCTTCGAAGTAATTTTCCAAAATTCGACAGACTACACTTTTCTTTTATATTCAAATCATAACGATTTCCCCCTCGTATTATGCATCATACATCACCACAACGCTTAAATCCGCAGTAGCGGATGACATTATTTGCAGTGTCCATTCAAAACCAAACATGTCAGGAGTTGTTGTGGTTTTAGTACCAGAGAAAGTTTAAAGCTGAGTGAAAAAAACCTCACCTGTGTCATCACCTATTGTCTTGTCGTAACAAAACAATAAATGATGACAAAAAGACTTTATTGCAGGATTACATGAATCACTAGAAAACAGATGTCGCAGTTTATGTCAACATCTCTGCAAGAATCAATACTTTGGGGAAATAAAAAAAAAAAAAGCGAAAAACTAACTTCTAACGAGGCGTGTGTCCTTCAAATGGAACACCTGTAGATCTATTTGCATCTGTTGATTAATTAAAAATCTGCCTTTTCTTTCTGTGAATTTTGGTAGAATAATTTCTTTACGTAACCATTAAAAATTCAAAGTAGCTACACTTGCTGCGCACTCCATGTTCTTACGATATTTAAAGGTGGGAAAAAGACCTTCCAAAAATTGACGGAAATGCCTAACTTTAGCGAAGTATTTGGTTCTTCAAAAATACTGCGGCAAATTTGAGCGGGAAAAAAGCAGCCGACGACTCCAATTATTTGAATAACAACAGATTTATTAATAGACAAGGACGAACAGATAACTGTACGAAGACAAATCGACGTATATACAAAAAGAAATATTATAACGGATTATTTACACTAGTGCAAAACGCACTCGTTGTAAACACACTTTATAATGTTCCAGAAACGGTTCTCTGGAACAGTTTCACACATGAACTGAAATAGATAGTCTCTCTCTTATCGCAATCAACACACAAACAATTTAAATCTCGACAGCACTCTCTTCTAAATTTCACTGCCAAACTGAATCGAACTTTGTTTCACAGGTCCTTTAAATAACCTCATGGTAATTTATAAAAAATATTGATCCTGGAGTCTTCTCGATGATTCCTTAGCAATATCGTATTATTCGCCAAATTTATCACCAAGGGCGATAAAGTTGCCAGTCTGGAAACCTGGTCACATCTTCTAGGAAAGCCTTATCATTCAAATTTATGCAGAGAAGTCAACTTTACCTGTTAATTTTCCCACAAGGAGAGTGTTGCTGAGGGGAAACATACGTAGCGTGTTTCATTATGTCGTTTTTTAAATAGTAGAATGCAAACTGCTGTATTTTCTCCCTCTTAACATACCAAAAAAAGCTACGTTGAAAAACAGCAATTTAAAGTGTTTTTAGGATCATATGAACTAAAAAGGGAAACTTCACAGTAGTTTAGAAAAATTCAACTTAACTGAATCTTCTTTCAAGAATTCTATTCGGTCTTTGTTTATATATAAGTAAGGATATAATAATTAACAGGTTTAAAATATGAATCAGTTTTCTATATCAATTTCATTGTGATCCATTACAAAATATAAAAAGTTTATTTTAGTATCAAAGTTCTTATTCACCATACGAAAAATGTAATCGTTGTAACTTGTTACTGGGCTCATATTTGTAAGACTATTGCAGATTTATCCATTGGGCGCCCAGGAAGGCCCAGGTAAACTGAACTTAACCAGAGATTCCTAGCATCTACCAGTGCAAAGGGGGCCTATATATCTTCTGCACCCAAGGCCCGAACTGAGCTCAAACCAGTACTGTGCAAGACAATGTTCTTTGTTTTAAAATAAAAATCATGCTTTTAACCCTTTATGTACCGCATTATGATTTACTGCAGTTTTTTTTTCATGGAATACATTTTTTTGTGGATCACTACATTGAAATTTTAATCCGTTAGAGCTAATTAATTAATTAAAGATATTCAACTGTAAAATTAATTATATACACTGTTTACTTAAAATAAAGAGTCAAATATTTTTCTAAGGTCTTCATTAACATACGAAAAAAAAAAAATAAGACACTTAAATTTTGACGTTTATTTATTCGGGACAAAAATAATAAACTTCGCAATCCACTGAAAACGCAATTACTGATATAAAACTATTCGCCTTCCTCGCTAAAATACTCATCATAGAACCCGTGCTGCCATACATGTTGGAAGAGTGGATTTCAAGAATAATCGCAAAAATGGTTATTCTATGCAATTTTAAAGTGAATGGTACTTCTAAATACCGTCGGTAGATAAAGGATTAAAATATTTGAGCAAATCGTATAAGTCGCTCACAAAACATGGTTTTAAACGCGGGAAGAAAAGCAAGCTAGATATGGAATGTTAACAGAAAAAATATTTTTCTGACTATTACGATAACATACTGCTCAAACACCGAAAAAGCTTTCAAATCTATTCTTTGTTTTGAGATAATAGCAAAATTTCGCTTGAAATCATTGTTGAACTTTTGTAGTTTCATAATTAATATAATCATCCTTTCAATAACCCGATACAAAAAATACACAAGCTAATACTGATTTTAATATGATTCTAACACTTTTCTTTAATTTTTCGCAAATGCTATCATGTAATTTAAATAACTCTTATCATTAATAAATATATACACACATTTTTTAAACATAAATTACCTTTTTTTATGGGTATTAATCTGAAAACCAAGTAAACAAATATATTTTATCATTTAATATAAAACATGATTAACATAGTGACAGTGGCATGCACAGAGCTCTCTTATGGGGGTGGGGTTGCATTCTAAAAAAGCACGTAGATCAAAGAGCGGAGAGATAATCTCTACCGTAAAATAAAAATCTGTCGGTGCACGAGGGAAAGGGTTTTAATTCTCAGACCCTCCTTTCCCTGATGTATTTCACTGCAGAGTGGGACGGTGATATACTTATGTAGCGGTATCTAAATAAAAAACCAGTACTTGGACATCACGCGAAGACGATCGTTTTGGCGTGGTCGATAAAGTACTGGCGTTCGGAACGGAAAGTGTCCGGTTCGAATCTATCTACATTGGTGACCCTGGACTGAAGTAAGAAAACGCAGCTTTCTGAACTGTCGTGGCGCCATCTACCGCAAGAAAAATAAATAAATAAAATAATAAATAAGAGAGTAAAAAAATAATAAATAAGAGAAGGAAAAAAAAAAACATACTCTCTCTGAAACAAACGATAGATCACCTTTCTCTCATCTCAGCAAGAAAAATAAAATAAAAAAATATTGAGAGAGAGAATAAAATAAATACATAAACATGCTCTTTCCTTAACAAACAAACGAAAGAAAAAAAAATCGTCCACCTATCCATCTCACTGGTGGGAGAGTAGTGTAGAGCGGTATCTAAATAAAAAACCAGTACTTAGACATCACGCGAAGACGATCGTTTTGGAGTGATCGATAAAGTACTGGCGTTCGGAACGGAAGGTGCCCGGTTCGAATCTACCTACACTTACACATTTATTACACTTTTAACAGTGCATAAGAAAAGAAATTTTATTTTAAATTCGAATTCAGTCAGCCTTAAAAAACTGATTCGCGAAATTCATACAGTAAATTGATATATATATATATATATATATGTGTGTGTGTGTTCAATTATCATCGAACAAGATACTTTCAGTTACTGGAGTTATATACTAACTCTGAATCACAACAAAGTATCTTACTCCTAACATGAAATCACAAAAATCATTAGAGGAGATGGTATATTTATAAAAAAGGAAGCTCTTAAGGCTGTTTTCGCCATATATACGAGAGCGTGAACTTGACGCGGGGCACATTTTCGGACAGAAAAAATGCCTCAATTTTTATAAAAATTTATGACATTGTAACTCATGCATTTGTTTATAATATAGTGTTTTAATATAGTATCATAAAATAAGAGATTCTCAACAGGATAGTCTAGCCAGAATATAAAATTAATGTTTGAGTACTTATGTATCTGAAAAAATATTCCGGATTCGGCCCCTATTCTTTAACATTAGCAGAAGATAGCCTTAAGTGTCAACAGCAGAATCGAGATTTAAACTGATCAGGTGTATGAAGATCAGTCTTCATCTTCACTCACCACCCACAAAAATTATTGATTTAATACAGTAATTGGACATAACATTTAGACTAAAAGAATGAATACAACAAAAGCCCTCTCAAATAGACCCATAAACTATTTTTTTTTAATGACAGAAAAAAAAAAACGTTAAAAGTTTATCCTTTCCATTAAAACAACAAATGATTGGAGATATTAAAAATACACGCGTTGGTGATTTTAACTAAAACAATGTGGGCTAAATTCATGTGACGTCATAGTCAAATGATAATAATTACCAAGTGATTCTAGCCAATCAGTTCAAAAACTTACGTGACGTCATAGTCACACGATAAAAGCTATCTTGCGTTTCCAGTTAATCAGTTCACGCGCTTCGTTGCTGCCTACTTTTGCTCTCTTATATAGCAGAAACTTTCTCTTAGAAAATATATATGTATGCAAAATGCATTTTATTTTAAAGTGTACGTATAAAACAAAGAATTTTTTTTTAATTTTAAAAAATCTTTTCGACGAAATTTTTTTTAATAACATTTAAACATATTTACCTAATTAAGAAAATTGAAATTTTTATCTAAGTTTTCCAAAAAGAACAACAAGTACATAAAGTTTAATGTCTGTTTTGAATTCAATGGAGAACACGTGTTTGTCTTTACCATGTAGCGTCATGAATGGACTAAATTCATGTGACGTCATAGTCAAATGATAGCTGAGCCACGTGTTTTCGGCCAATCAGGTCATAAATTAATGCGACGTCATAATTATATCATAAATATCATCACGGGTTTCCAGCCAATTAGTTCATGTGCTTCACTGTTGCCAACTTTTGCTTTTTGCAGAAACTTTCTCTTAGAAAGCACATATTTGTCAACGATATAATAATGCACATAGTTAAACAAAATGCACTTAATTTAAAAGTATTCGTATAATGTAAGTATTTATTTTTTTTAATTTTGAAAACTGTTTGAAGAATTTTAACACGTGAGCTCTTTACCTAATCATATCAGATTTTAAATGTTATCTAAACTTTACAAGTTGGACAACTAGTATGTCAATTTTTAATCAATGGGAAACACGTGATTGCCGTTATCATGTGACCATCATGAATTTAGTCCATTGTGCCCCATTATACATTCCAAACACATAAACAGTTAATCAAAATTTTTTTAAAAAGTAACATTAATTTCTCTACCCATCTCCTTCACCTCTATTCCTTATGAGTATGGGTGCATCTCAAAACTTATAAAGAGAGGGGAGAGGATAAGTAATTAGTCATTGCCTTAGCGATTGGTAAACTTCTGTGGTTTAAGCAGAACTTGACGCGAATACGTGCAATCTTTTCGAAAAAAGAAGCTTGGTTGTAGCTTATTAATGTCTCTCGAGAGTTGCAACATGGACCGATGATGACGACCTTCATCATTTCAAAACGAGTCAGAAGACGAAACATTTTCAAGTTAATGTCTTTCTCCTAATATCGCACCATATCAGCTGGAAAATATTGAGTCCCCATGAGATTGAACGAACTGCGGTCCCTATGAAAGAGAACTCAATTCATGACGTTCACATTCCACTGAAGTCAAAAGCTATCAGTCTCTTTATTTATCGCTGCACTTTTAAATTTTATACACAATGTCATATTTAATAATGTGTGTGTGTTAGCTTCAAGATTCCTCCAAAAGATATTTCTTTTTTTTTATATATACAGTCGACTCTCGATAATTCGAATTTGGAGCGACCATTGAAGAACTTCGTATTATCAAGTGGGTAGGAAATAACTCCCAAAATACACGAAGAGAAATTTTTTTTCTGACACATTTAAATTTTAAACTATGTAATAAAACAATTGTACTTATGTATAAAATTATTCCGAAGTATTTTAAAAAGTACATATTATGTAGTATAAATATTATACAGAAGTTAAAAAAGTCCTGTATTTTAAAACCCTTTATCTACCGCATTATGATTTACTGCAGTTTTTTTTCATGCAATATTTTTTTTAATTACTTAATTAAAGATATTCAACTGTAAAATTAATTATATACACTGTTCCCTTAAAATAAATAGTCAAATCGTTTTCTAAGGTCTTTATTAACATACACAAAAAAATAAGACACTTAAATTTTGACATTCTCTTTTTTTTTCGGGACAAAAGTGATAATCTTCGCAATCCGCTGAAACGCAATTTCTGCTATAAAACTATTCACCTTCCCCACTAAAGTACTCATCATAGAACCCGTGCTGCCATATATCTTGGAAGAGTGGATTTCAAGGAATATTCCTGCTAAGTATCGCCAAAATATTCGTAAAAATGTGTGTGTGTGTGATTATTCTATGTAACTTTAAAGTGAGTGGTACTTATAAGTACCGTCGGTAGATAAAGGGTTAAAAGAATACATTTGTGTGTTAAAAACGATTATTAAAAGAAAACATACTGTACATAATTATCGTTTTTGACGAAAAAAATTGTTTATATATAACCTGTTATCGGTTCCCTCAGACACTGTCCGGAACACCATCGGTTCTTCAAGGCAGGGTCCAGTCCGGCCCATGCCCTATTTGGTGCCACATGTCATAAGTCACACAGATGAGTCATAAATCGTCATGTCACTCTGACACAAAATACGCACAATCCTGCGCATCTCTTCACAATAGCGGACCAAAATATCAAGAGTTTTTCTAGGGGCTGAGCATATACTTCGAATTAACAACATGTTTGTTTTTATCGAAGGTTTGAATTAGCGAGGGTCGACTGTATATATATATTTCAAGATAAGAAACATCACTGTATTTTAACTTATGCGAATTAATCTTAGTAAAATACATTTTTTTTTTTTGAAGAATAAAAAAACTGATAATAACGAAGCACACGAAATGATTGATTGGAAGCATGTGATTGCATGTCATGTGATCATGAGCGCATTGATTCCAAGTTTCACGGGTCAAATTAATTTAGTCGTAACCAGTAGAATCTTAAGAATGTTTGACGCACTAGGACCCTATACAAATGTAGGCCGTACCTGCTACCTTTTTAAATAGACAGTATAAACAAAAATTGTCAAACACTTGTACAAACGGTAATTATAAATGAGCGTGACTCATAATCCGGGGAAACTGGACCGACTGCCGCCTTTTCAAATTGTATTTTCGTTATTAATCAAGTTATATTTTTATTATTCTTCAAACTGTACTTTTATTATTCTTCAAACTGTACTTTTATTATTCTTCAAACTGTATTTTTATTATTCTTCAAACTGTATTTTTATTATTAATGTGCTTGGTATGTTCATTTATATGTTACATTTAATTTCTATTCAATTATTTACTATTTCTATTGTATTTTATATGTATTTTGTGTAAAATATTTAGTTTTACTGTTATGTCTTTTACCAACGCCATCTACTGTATTTATCTTTTGCGCGATGGCAACAAGTTGTTTGCTTCGACAGGTTGTTGTTAATACAATCTCTGTGGAATGTTCAGTTGCTGTACTGTCCCTCGCTACGAGGGTCTCGCCGCACGAAACTGCTGTTATTTGTCTAAATCTTTATACGCAAAATTAAAGTTGTTGTTTTTAAAAGTAACAGTCATCTTTATTAGTCCTGTGTGGCGGACAGGCTTTTAGTATTTTGCTATTAAACACTAAAGTAGAAGAACAGGTTGTTGGTGATGAAGTTCATAACTTCGAGTCATAAGAGGATTTTGAGCCACGAGAGATTTAACATGTATCAGGCCCTCTAAGCGGCGGGTCCTCAGTCGCACTAGGGCTCGAACTCATGACACGCCAGCCACGCGTTCGTGATCATAACCACTAAAGGCCGTATCACACGTACATTTTCCATGCAACTTTTTCATCCAATTTTTGGCCTAATCTGAGGGGGAAGGATTGCCGTAAACAAAACGACATGCTCTGACGTCAGCCGCGCTATATCTCTACATTGAAAAATTACTAGCTGATTTTTCTGCTTTGGAAAACGAACATCCAAAATTATTTCTTTTATTTCGCGTGCGCTTTTGTTCATGGGTGTAAACAGAAATAAAGCACCATCAAATTTAAAATATACGCAGTTAAAATATTATACGGCATATTTGATGTGTTAGATGAAACCGAAGTCGCCATCTTGTTTATGACGTAGGGCGCCGAAGAATCCCATTGGCTGGAATTTTAAGCAACTTTTATTTGGAACAACTTTTTGAGCTCACTAGCAAAAAGTTGTTCTAAAGCCGTTGCTATGGCAACTAGGTAAAAATTGCACTAATTGGACGAAAAATTGCTTGAAACGTGTACGTGTGATACGGCTTTAAGGCTACCACAGTCACATAAAAGTGGGAGAAAAGAAAAGTCAAAAATCAAATTATTAATTAAAGCATCGTACAATTTTACACATCTTGATATGTTCGAAATAATTAAGTATATTCAGATCTAAATATTGATTGCAATATGATCCTTTGATGTGCATACAATTTTCATATAGCCAGGTTTTGAAAAATATTTCAAAGACTTTTAAAACTGAATTAAAACCAAATTAAATAGGATTTGTATATCTCACTTAATTATAAGAAAACTTCCATTGTGAATTTCACAGCCTTCGTCTTCAGAGGAAGCTGAAAATTAACATTGCGACAGCAATGATAAAACGAATGTAATTATGATAATAGAAAGTATTTCATAAGACAAAAAAAATTCATTTCCGCTCTTTTCTGTGAACATTATCGTTTTTCAGATCATTACCAAAGCCATTTGCCTAAATGCAATTCAGAGTATTAAAAGTAATTTTCTCGCAAATTGCGACGATAATCGACGTATTTTTCACAGTTAATATACTCTAACAGCTTTTTGTGTCAAGAAAAACTCCTTCTAGTTTTCGAAACAAATATGTGCATTTTCTTAGGAAACTGTATATAATCATTACTTAAGGTTTTTTGCAGAGTCATTTTCCTTTGCTAGTATCTCTCTATAAGAATTGACACTTCAATTTATATTGACAAATTAGGTGTAAAAAACGATACATGAAATTTTTGTATCACTCGAAACAGCAGAAACCAATCCTTATAGAACGTTTTCTTTCCTAAAAGTACAGAGTGATTATAATTAAAGTTCCACTTTCAAAATGCTGTAAAAAAAAAAAAAAAAAAATCGTTGGTCAGAATGATTTCAAATTTGAATTGAATATACAATACTTGAAGAAAGAAAAAACGGTATGGCATAAGAAAAAAAATTCCAAAGTATATCAATAGATGGCGCTGTAAGTAGAATTCGAAAGTGGATTCGGCTACAAGTGACATTCTGAATCGAATTACGACGACTTTGGCATGAGCTGGAAAAAAAAAAACCCAACTGTACCGTTCAATGCGTATGGTTGTTTCGGTTTTTTGGCGGAAAAAAATGATTTCAAAGTCATTTAACAGTTGTGGCAGTCAGTGTTAGTGAAAAGCCGCCTAGTTATAATCGCCTAGTATTTTTAAAAAGCTTTTACGAATTTGAAGATTTTCCGCCAAGGAGGCCATTTTCTCTTACTTCAGTAGTTGTTAAATTTACACCAGGGCAAGATCGGATCTTATTGGATGGGGAAAATCGGTTTTTAATTGTCTTTGGGCCAAAAAAACACATAAAAAACAACAACGAAAACGCCTGTTAACTATCGCTTAACTTGCACAAGACATGTTCAATATGCTGTTCTCCATTTTCCGACAAAAGGTGAAACCGATAACCAGAGCGCCGTGCCTTCAAGTCAGCCAAATTTGCAATCAGGCAACTGAACAACGTTTTTAAGATAAAACCCTACAGCTAGAAATCATAAGGATTGAGGTACAGTGATCTTGAAGGCCAGGCTATTGGAAAATGACGGCTGGTCATTCTATTATTTTTGAAATGTCTCTTGAGCAGTTGCATTACTGGCTTTACAACGTGCGGAGGAGCATCAACCATTCATAAAATTCGGAACATTTTTCTTATGCCATACCGTTTCCCCCTTCAGGTATATCTCAGTTCAAATTTGAAGTCTTTCTGACCAGTGGGGGGTTATTTTCTTTACAACATTTTGAAGTTGGAACTTTACTTATAATCGCCTAGTATTTTTAAAAAGCTTTTACAAATTTAAAGACTTTTCGCCAAGGATGCCATTCTCTCTTACTTCAGTAGTTGTTAAACTTTTAGCAACTTTAAGATTGTCACTCAAAAATTACATACAGCAATCTTCGTCACGTTCATCGGAGAAACAAAAGAAATCTGTTTCTAAAATACTCACGTAAGAACAGTAATTGCATCAGGAAATCCAATACCTGGTTTTGTGTTGTAACTGACACACCGTACCGAAAATATTAAAATTTCACGAACAAAACTGTGTGCTTTCCTAAAATTTAAATATTTCTCGGAAAACACCCGCACACAAACCCAGACGGTTTGTAGTTTGCATAATATTTTTTCACTTTAAACTTCATTTTGCACCAATCTTTTTGTCACATTTCTGCACGAATCTTTTTTCCACCACCTTTAGCTTGCAAGACGAAATCTATTGTCAGATATAATTTTCAATAAACTACAGTTCTTTACCAGTTCCTGTGACGTAATATTTGGTTTCAAAATATTGTCTTCCATTTGCAAAGAACAATGAGAAATAACGCAACAAAAAATGAAGCAAAACGCAGATAAAGTTCCATATTTGTTTGAAGAAATAAAGAATCACAATTGTACTTTCTACATATTGCAAGAATATTTTTAGAAAATTAAATACCAATAGTTTAAGGTACAGAACTACTCTTGGAATTTTAGATGAAAGCTAATAACTTTGAGCCGCTATCAAATAAAAACGATAACAGCTGATATATTATCCTACAATATATAAATTTTTTGAGGCATCCTTCTATTTAACGCATAGCAACTCCGATAATTCTGCTTCAATGGGATCATGAGTGGAAACAGAAATTTAGCTTGAATAATGTCGCTAGTCGTAAAGTGTGCCTTTTTGAATATAAGTTAATATTTTGCAAAAGAATTTTTTTTTACTTTCATTAAGATATTTTTAATTCATTTTCATTTACTAACAAAATTATATAAACCAGTAATCGGATACAGTTCAAACTTTACGGCGACATGAATCCATTTATTTACACACAAGAGTAGTAAAGTTCATACCATATATCTATAGTGATTTTCAATTGCACAACAATCTTCCCACCTGATGTGGTAACTTCTGCTATTTACTATTGGAACCAGTACACACTAAGATTTTAAGATTTATTTTTGGAGGAATTCAGGAAAATGGAACGTGGCGAAGAAGATCAAATGTCGAGCTTAATCTATAAAGAATGACAATTTTTAACCCTTTATCAAAAAACAACGAATTAAAAAGGCAGGTCCCTTGTCAGAATGGACGAAATCCCGGGCCACTTAAAAAGTTTTTTCAATGCCCAACCAATTTGCCCCACGAAAAAAAAAAGGGGGGGCTAAAATCCTTTTGATGGATTGATGGCCTAAAAAACTCCCAAATTTTTGGGAAAATGGGAATTTGGGGAACACTAAAAAAGAAGACTGGCGCCTGGAAAAAAGGGTTCTTGAGGGAAAAGGAAAAACCCACCCTGGGCTGTCGAGCCACTGGGGAAAGGGAAAGGGTTAGAACACAATAATAAATTTTTGAGAAATAACAGAATATTTGAAATTTTTTGATAAGGCCAATTTGTTTTAGATAAAATAGGGGACCTTTTTCGACCAAAAAACCTACTCAGTGCTTCTCAAACCAATTTTTTGCGACCCCAAATTTTAATCATAATTTTTTTCTCGCCCCCCCTATATAAATAACAATGCATTGAAATCAATAATACTATACTTTGACGCTAAAATAGGACTTAAGAAATTTAAGTGTCAGCGGCGTATATATACGTCTCCTTTATATAACGTCCGACGGTTTTATATACGTTTTTTTCCAAAAAAATCTTATTTTGCACTGTATCCATAAAAAATTATTCCGAAGGCTCTGGAATTCAATAAAAGGACATCGACAGTGTTTTCGAAGGATTTACTTAGATCAGAGGATTTCCTTATTTTCATTCCTTTCCTTCCCTTACTTATATAAAATGAATCAATTATTTATAATGCTCACTTTGAAGCTTACATATGGTTATTAGTGACAGATCTCGCAATTTTGAACTTCGGTCAAGTGACAGTAACGACTCCTGAACTGGCACTCCTACTCTCCAAACTTCAACATACGAACGTGAGGACTTCAGAGTCCTCGACAGATTCTACGTGCATCGCCTCCTTCCAACACGGCGAGTCTTTAATGCCACTAGCACACAAACTCACGACTCGACAATGCTGGCCATGACTTCTCGGTTATCCCGGCCTTATGCAGTCATCCTATATGAAGCTCCAAAACACGCTTCATAAGAGCTTTAATGTGTACACTACGCAATTTCAAGTAAAGAAATACTCAGTATTTTTTCCAACTGTCAGACATGAGTGAGTGACTGTTTATTAAACGTCACACTACAAAGCATCACGAAGGCTACTGGCAATGGGCCTCGTAATTTTGAGCCTCATGACACCTGTGAACCGACACCCCTTCTCCAAACTATCACACCACACCATGGGGAGGACTTTGAGCGAAGACAGATTTAACGTGTATCAGCTCCTCTACATGGTGGGACTTCAGTGGCACAATTTGAACTCATGAAAGCCGGCTATGAGTTCGAGACCAGGACCGCTAGGTTAACGCGGCCACACAACTTAGTTATATCACATTTTTCATAAACCCAATACAGTCGAACCACAATTTTACGAACATCTATATTACGAACTTTTTCCTGAAACAAAGAACATTTCACGATTTTCTTCGCAAAATAACCTCCGAATACCGAAGAGCATTTTCTATATAACGAACTTTTTTCTCTTGTGATTCAATTTTTTTCCTTCCTATTTTTAAAGTATTTCTCGACATTTCAAGTTATTCTCTCTTTTAACACATTTCATGATGGCCATAAATCTTAAATGGTTTTATTAAAAGCCTAACTCAGCGAGAGCAATAGAAATCTGGGCGTTTCATCTAAGAAGTGCAACTTTTAACCACCATAATCCAGTCCACTAGAAACATATTCGATATCTCCTTTCACCCTCAGTGGAGTTGTCTCGTGTCCCCGTGTCCTTTAACTAGTCTCCGTTCATTTGTAGTGTTGATCAGCGGTACTGGAAACGAAGTTGCCAGTAGCTCGAAAATGTCAAAACGTAAGTGCTTGAGCATCAAAGAAAATTTTTTAATTCTTCAGGAAGTGGAAAAAGGCGTCAAGAAACTTTCCTAGCAGTTTTTCTTTTTTTGATAGGTAAGATATATAAAATAAATATATATTAATTTGCAAAATGATTTGAATAATTATTTTTTAATACATAGTGTTTATGAATTTAAAAATTTTTTATGTGGTTTAGAAAGAATATTAAAAGATAAAACTCTTTTCCCAATTTTCCATATAACGAATTTTTTTTGGGGAAAGGTTTTTTGGTTATTTTAAAGGGTTCCGACTTTTATTTTATACGTGCACAAGAACACAATTTCCAAAATAAAGATTAGTACGCAAAATACAGATAATTTAAGTGAGATGTCAGAAATCGTTACATGCACCTTGACAGCCCCCAATGTAAGAGCAATCATGTCTCTTTTTGGACTAGAACAATATCTCTAAAAATAAAAAGGAAAGCATTCGACTGTAAATGCTCTGCATTACAATTTTATGACTATAACAACAAAGCACGAAAAGTTCAAAAGAAGCCGAAAATAGAGATACGCGAATGCAGTGGGAATCAAAAACAAAAAAGGGGGAAATAAAAAAACCCCAGCCACTTGAATTTTTTAAAATAGGGGTTTTAAAAACAATACGTAAATTACCCTTGTAATTTAGGGCCAAAACGTGATGTGAATATCGGCTTTCCAGCCAAGTGTCCGGCACATATTTTATACGGTCTCTACCAAATATAATAATACTGCAAAAAAAGGTAAAAAGTAATAAATTAGAAGAGTACTTAGTCAAGTATCAGAAACAATCGTCGCCTACATGAAAAATAATTATTCTATTTCCAGCTCATTTTAATATTGAGTAAAGCACAAATTTTTCGAGGATCCAAACATTGCTTCGTAGAACAAAAATAAAAAAAACTCGCAGTAGTTGTACAATGTTATTAGAGCAAGACATCATTATGAGCCAGAAACATCTCATTCAACTAAATTTCAAACAGCATCAAACGTTTAAGATTTCATGAGTATGGATGGAAAAAAATAATCCCTTCTTTTGAATCAAAAATCCCTTTATCCCCCCAACAATTTTTTTTTTTTTCTCGCACAATTTAAAATTTAAAAATCCCTTTTTAAAAATTATATATATTATATATATATCTATATATATATATATATATATATATATATATATATATATATATATATATATATATATATACGTAATAAAATATCTAAACTCAGTGGCGCAACAGCCCATGAGGGCAAGGCCTACTGTGATTATCTAAGTATACGTGACCATTGGGCGCTGAGGTGCATGAGCAGATGTCCAGATCAGGTGGTCAGTCTGAAGCGAAACCCCCAGCGTTTAGTCGACAAGTAATCTTGGTACTCATTTATCGACCCACTGACGGAATGTAAGGCTGTGTCGACCTTGCCCAGCCGGAGGATAGAGCGCCGAACCTGTGATGTGGAAGCGCGATACGCTACCACTCGGCCACAATGACATATCTATCCACATTATAAAAAGGAAAAAAGCGACTTGCTCATTACGAGATATCTGGAAATATTAGACATACTGGCTTGAGATTTAGCAAGCATGTTTCTTTTGAATAGAGATCTCCGAAGAAAGGGTTTTATGGAAATCGACTCCCAAGGATGGGATAGGGGGGTAAACGATAATTTTTTCCGTTTCTAGAAATTGAAGCCCTGTTCTTTTATAAATCAGGAGGTGAAGGCTATATGAATGATTTTAATTCAATCGACAGCTTAATGCTTAGATATCAACACCTTAAAAGCAATATGAAATACCCAGAAAAACGGGAGCGTAACGACTAGTTAGCATGTGGCCGTGGGTAGCCTAGTGGTTAGAGCACCGGACCGGAAGGCCTGGGTTCGATGCCCGTACCGCCAAATACCCTCCGAGTATACACGGAGTACGTGCTCGTTAAATCAGTGGGTCCTAAAGTCTTGTGGGATGAATCACGAGTGCAGGGAACTGGAGAAAATTTCCCTCCACTTCAGTTCCATGCCTAAATTGTGGAGGTGGAGATAGATGGCGCCACCATCTATCGTAATGTTCTATCGTCCCTTCGAGAATTTAACTGAGCTTAATTGTACTGTCACCTGTATGATGCTCAAGGCTAAGGCCAACGACAGGCGTACATCTAGCCCATTGCCACGTTGAATTTCGTGGGCCTCGATCTGACTATGTCAGACAGGTGGCATGAGCAACAACACATGTAAATTAATTATTGTAGTTCCAGATATTAATTTTTTTATGAAAGATTTTTAATAGATCGTAAATGTTTCTACATAATTGGTTATGATGATGTGTGATGAATCCACATCACCTTATAACTTAACGCGCAGTCTAATTCTTCTCAAACCAACCTTCTTTGCATATCAATTACTTTTCTAACTCTGCTGAATTAACAGAAAAATCCGAGATCCCTCCCCCCCCTTTTTGAAAAAATTATAAAAGCTTGAACGCGATAGCCGTTTTCGCCTTCTTCTGCAGCATACGTATTACTTTATAGTGCGACTTTAATAAAGACTCACTCACTATTCTGCAGCATAAAGTATGGAAGCTTTCGTCTGCTGTACAATGAAGGTTCGGTGTATTAAAGATTAATTCAAATACCCTCCTCAAAGTCCTGCTGATTGCCATATTGTGGAAGGAGGGAGTTCCTGGGCGGAATCTGCAAAGTATGCAGGGAATTCACTTCCGGCAGGGTATTTTGCCCAGCTAAAATCAGTAGACATAGGAGCCTAAATAGATTTCTACTATTTGGTGCTTCAGTCCATCCTTCAACAAGATCCGTATTTTCTCTCTACATGAATTCGTTGACTTTTTATGAATACAACACAAGGCTTTATGGATCTAATCTGACTTCATCAGTCTTCGAAGGATTAGCAAAAATAACCATAAAGATTAATTGGACTTAATATGATCATAGTAAATTAAAACTACAACTAACGACTGCCTTTTTTAGTTCCTACTATTAGCTCACTCTCTATATATTTATTTATTTATCTAGGTGGAATTTTCAGTCGTTAATAAAAAAATTTTTTAAAGCGCTAATTGAGCTGAAATTTTTATTGATTATTTTGATGACAGTACTAATTTAATTATAATTAATAAAAATAATTAAAACTAATTATTTAAAAATTCAAAACAAGCCACGTTGCCCAATTTTTGGCGACTTGTGTCCAAACTTGAAAAGGTTTTTTTCACTTTAAAGCATTCAGTTGAACTGAAATTTTATATACACGATTGTTTTGGATGACAATGGACTAATTTCATGTGAGGCATTAGTCACATGATACCTGAGCCAATTATTGGCCAATCTGTTCATAAATTAATGCGACGTCATAATTATATCATAAATATAATCACGCGTTTCCAGCCAATTAGTTCATATGCTTCACTGTTGCCAACTTTTGCTTTTTGCAGGAACTTTCATTTAAAAAGAACATATTTGTAAACGATATAATAATGCACATTATTAAGCAAAATGCACTTCATTTAAAAGTATTCGTATAGTGTATTTTTTTTTTTTTTAAATTTTGTAAAGTGTTTGAAGAATTTAAACACGTGACCTCTTTACTCAATCATCAAATTTTAAATGTTATCTAAACTTTACAAGTTGAACAATTAGTATGTCAATTTTTAATCAATGGGAAACACGTGATTGCCGTTATCATGTGACCATCATGAATTTAGTCCATACGATACTTTAATGATAATTAATAAAAATTAATTACCACTTAATGTATTCATTCTGTACATATGTATATTAATTGTCACTATTTAATAAAAAGTAGCTGAAATAAAAAAATTTTCTTTGTTGATCTAAGTAGGAATTGATTTAATTTTTTTTTTATATTACATGTTTTGTTCAAGGAAACATACATCATCCACCAAGTTGACGTCTTAAGAAACAGTGAAGGTGTGATGTGTGTGTATTAAGACAGAGTTCGCTGAGAGGGAAAACCCTATCGAAAAATACTCTCACCAAGTGACTCACGTAACAAAATATATTTTACAAATTCATTAACCAGTCTCTGTTTTTTGTAGGGAAAAAGTAGTTAAACCAAATTTTTTTTGATTACCCAATTCCGATTTTGAGTTAACTTACAAATTAAATACACCAGAAAGATTTAAATACCTGAATATAATCATCGACTAAAAAGTACATCCTCCATTTCTATTGTGTTACATAAAATGCTAAAAATCTCATTTGACAATTTGTTTCCTAGTTGTAAAGCACACCCGCGTTCACATTTTATAGCCAGTTTTAGATAAAACATACATTATATGTTTGATAGATACGTTTTTGAAGGGAAAAAAAATCCAATTCTGCAAACTCATAATCTCTCATACGCCATTAATTTTCCACTAGTACATTAAATGAGCGCGTTTATGTAGATTAACTTTGTTTTTACCCGTCTTGTAATGTTTCGATTCGAATGATCTCGTTTTCGTAGCTTGAACTTTTTCTACAACTTGTGGATGGAAAAATGTATCGCACGAAGATTAAATGTTATGAAGAAAGAACTACATAAACTTTATATTTTGCATGAAATTATTTCATTAATAACCAAACTTTGTACTTTCACTAGCCCTTACCCGCCCTGCTTCGCTGGGTATTTCGTGACATTGTAAAACTATACATTCCCCTCTTTCGTTATTTTTAATTAAATCCTAGCATTAAGACTTCTATTGTATTAAAAATATTCTTATAACAATCGTCTCTTGATTTACAAATGGCAGGACTTTAATTTCTAAAACAGTAATATATTTATCATTTACGTCCCTGTAGCTTTTCATAGTCGATTTCCTCAAACATTTTTAGCGGATAGAAAGAAACATGTTTGCCAAATTTCAAGTCTAATGGTTCACAAACGGGAATTTTTCCCCCATAACACTCTGTAACCCCCATGGGATCAATTTCCGCAAAATCCGTTCTTAGCGGATCTCCACTGAACAGAAGAAATATGTTTGCCAAATTTAAAGTCCAATTCAAAAACAGGAATTTCTGTCTATAACACACCCCCTCAAACCTTCTTGGGAGTCGGTTTCCCTAAAACCCGTTTTTAGTGAATCTCTATTCAACGGAAGGAACGCATTTCTTTCAAGTTTGTAAATCTAATTGTTCAGAAACGGGAACTATTTTTTTCATCGATAACACCTCCGCAATCCTCTACCGTCACAACTTCCATTAAGAGTCAATTTCCGCAAAACCGGGGGAAGGGGAGAGGGTTCTTAACGGATCCCTACTCAACAAAAAAACATGTTTACCAAATTTCAAATATGCAAGTCTAAAACTTCAAAAACGGGAAATTGTGTTCTAACACCCCTGCGACCCTTCTTCGGAATAAATTTTTGAAAAACCCGTTCTTAACGGATCTCTACTCAACAAAAGAAACATGCATACCAAACTTCACGTCTATAGGCCTAATAGTTTCGAAAGTCTTGTGATAAGCGAGTGAGACGCTTCTTGAAGATTAAATAGACATTTCTTTCAGCCAACGTATTTTCGCTAGTTTAAATCAACAATAATCAAGTCAATCAATAGTCAATCAATCAATTTAATTCAAACTTAAAATTAAAATTTTTTTTTTGAATTTCACAAAAATCATAGTTTAGATTATAATTACGATTACAATGAAAAAGGAGGAGGATTTCACATTCGTTAGAAAAAATATTGTTTCCAAAAAGAACGTTACTAGCTATAAAGAGCTGACGCTTGGCGTCATAAAAAAAAATCAAAACCATTTACGAGTTGAAATGGCCTTTTTATAACACTAATCCAACGTGAATAAATGTATTTTTACAACAAAACTTGGCATCAGAATACATGCCATGCCATTAACTTCTCCTTTTTGGTTGATATAGATTCTTTTATTTTGCACCCATTCTTTCCAATGCTGCTAAAACCAGATTTGTCTCAAGAATAATGAATAGAGAGCTGTGAGTATTTCATATCCCACGGACATTCTTTTAATAATTCTCATTCATAAACCATAACAGCGAAGGTTGAAGACCCGGAGTCATTGGCATCTTCGTAATGCAGATATCGCAGCCAAAAGTCGCCCACAGAATTCTACGACGGCACCCGCGATTCCCTCGACAACATTTGGATAGTAACGTGATTTGAATGTAATTTGCAAATTCTCGCTCAACGCGGCTATCTCTCTGTATTCTTGAGTTTAGTAACAGATGAGAGATAATCACGACCGACACAATGTAAATGTCGTCTTTAAACCAAGACAGGAAATAATTTGTCTTAGGCTTGCAGTGGTTATTATTTAACAACCAGTTTCAATTGTAGCAAAGAGATCGGTGGTGATACGAAGTGGTTTGTGATAAGTCGTTTGAATCGGTTTTGAGGCGGAAATGTCATTTGTTATTTTAGAGTACTAAATTGCGATCCCGTTTGCTCAAATAAAATGATACAAATGTTTACTATAAATTTTATACAGGTTTAAAAAAAAAGTGTGGAAAGGAGCTTATATTTTTCTCACCAGTAAATTAAAAAAATCGATCGATTACTATTATTTATTTTATACTTGCGGTACAGTATTTTTTAAATGATTATAAACATTTAAAAATAAAACTAGAGGCATGAGAAGTCGCCCATCCGGTATAGTGGTTACCGAAGTAGTCTGCTGTGCCGTAAGGCCTGGGTTCGAATCCTGGAGAAGGCATGGATGTTTGTAAATGTATAGTACCTTCGCGGCATGAGGGTACTCAAATAGCCGCCCCACAAGCCGCAAATTCTCTCGTGGGGTTGGAAGCGGAAGAGAGGTGGGAGGCCCCTGATCACCCCCAGCGTGTCCTTCCTCAAAATTGGGTGGAAAAACGGGCCAAATCGTACTTTCATCTGTATGGTGCTCAAGTGAGTGAGTGAATATTAACGTCGCACTGTTCAACTGCACGAAGGTTTTAGGCGACGGAACTCGTAATTCTGAACTATGGTCAAGTGACAAGGACGACACCTCAGCTGGAACCCCTCTCTCCTAACTACCCCACCACACCAACGGGAGGACGTTTGAGCTCTCGCCAGATTTAACGTGCATCGCTCCCCTACAAGGCGGGTCTTTAGTGATACTGGGCTCGAACTCGTGACAAGTCAGCCACGATCCGATTACCTTGACCACCAGGCTACCGCAGCCTGTATGGTGCTCAAAGCTACGGTTACGACAGGCGTCATTTAGCCCTTTACCATGATGAATTTCGTGGGTCTCGATCTGGCCTCTGTCGATCAGGTCGCATTAGTCACAACAGAGGGATAGGAAAAAATATTATTAGACGTTTACATATTTTCCAGTCACTTTTACATTGAGTGTTTTGCCACTATAAAGCAAAAAAAAAAAAAAAAAAAAGCTATTGACGACGGTCCTAGTAGTTTTGAACCACGGTCAAATGATTAGGACGACACAAGAGAACCCTCTCTCCTAACTTTCACACCACGCCAACAGGAGGACAATTGAACCTCGACTTGTTTAACGTGTATTGGCTCCCTCTGCACGGAGTGTCTTCAGCGGTACAGGGCTCGAACTCATGACACGCCGGTTACGAGAACGTTACCTTGACCACTAGGCTACCGCGGCTACTGATACTGGTGACGGAACAAGGTCTCATGATGACTGAGTGAATATTAACGTCGCGCGTTTGTTAAAGAGGGGTATTGGCGAATACCTAGTAATTTTGAACCATGGTCGAAAAAATTAGGGCCCCCTGAGCTGGCACCCCCCCTAATTTTCACACCACCCCAAAGGGAGGCCATTTTTTAAACTCCGACAGATTTTAAAGCATCGCCTCCCTACACGGGGGTCTTTGCCTGAACTCATGACATGCCTGCCATGACATACCTTGACCACTCTTAAGGCCCCTTGGTCGAGATGAATTATATTGAGCTTATATTTCCCCCCCCCCTACCACAAGAACAACCCCAAAGGGTTCAAACAGCATTGATTCACAATGTAGAACTTTTGTAAATTGTGGAATACGATTTTTGGGTGTGTGGGGAGGCCCATTACATTCTTAAACCATTACTAGTCAAAACTAATTTGAAATTAAAAAATAACAACAAGCGATAGATCATAGTCGCAAAATAAACCCTACGATAATTTGAATATCAAGTTTAAAAGAAATTACTTTAAGAACTTTATTTTTTTTTAAAAAAGGTAGTGTAAGTTTCCCCAAAAGGAAAATCCCTTTCGCAGAAAAGCAAACATCCCAAATGTCCCTAAAAGGGGGGCTTTTTTATCGAACGCCCCCTCACCGTGGTGAGAAATCCCCGGTTTCACACGCGATCCGAACCCCATTTAAATTTAAGGTGCAAAAAGCCCCCCAATCCCAAAAAAAGAATCCGTGGAAAACATCAAGGAGAACGGTTACGTTCCTCCCCCTTTCCCCAGTATTGGGAATAATTAGTATGAATAACTTCCATTTAAAAGAAAAAAAAAGCATTTAAAGCTGTCGAAATAAATCAATTTTTTTAACTTCTAACCTCGAGCTCTATCAATTTTTCCCAAACGGGCACAGTAGCACACAAAAAACCCCCCAATTATAAAAACAGCCCAGAAACAGAAAAAACGGAAAAAAAACGGGAGGGATGGATTAATTTATTTATCTTTTTTTGGGGGGGGAAAGGTAAAAATTTAGACATGTGATAATTAAATTTTACGTCAGAATTTTGGGGATCAAAAATTTTTAAAAAAAAAAAAAAAGAAAAAATCTTGATTTTCCCTTAAGGATCCGACAGTTCGAACCGGATTTAAAAAGATAAAAGGAATTTTTTTATTTAGTATATTAGATTAGAATCAGTAAAAATTGTTTTGGGGCAGTTTGACAAAAAAAATTTAAATAGATATTTGGGAAAAAAAATTAACTTGAAAATTTTTTTTTTCCAAATGCTCCTTTTTTGAAAAATACTTCTATTATTAATATTTGCCTTTTTGCCAGACCTTGAGAGGTCCAACTAGAATTTTTAGCTATATAACTTAGAAGTGGGTTTTATCCATATTTTATGACAATGGAGGTGTATACCTTAAGAAAACGCCAATAATTATTTAAATTGCGGTAACCCGGAAAAATAATGTGAATTTTCAAAATCGCAGCGAGCTCTGTATAGAGTGTTCCCAGCTTATATACAGGCAAAATATTATTAAAATAGAAGCATTTTTTTACAAAAGTATAAACATATGAAAAAAGATATTCTAAGCATTTTTGGCTGAAATAGTAGTATTTAAATAATTTTTATTAAAATGTCTTAAAACAATTCCATACATGCATTCTAACCCATGACACCAAATATCATGAAAAATTATCCATTTCATGCAGCTTTAAAACATGGTTCCGGAACTTATTCTGGATACCCAAGTAAATCTTTTTACTGATGAAATATACTAAAAGTTTATTTTATTAAAAAAAATTTCTTGCTGAATATTTTTTTTTTCTGAGTTAGATATTTTATTTAAACTTCCTTTTCAAAAATATACCAAATCTACCACTCCTAAAACGTTCAAGCTTTACTTGTTAAAAAACAGGAGACTTTCTTTCCCTTTAAAATCTTTTATATTTTCTGAATCCTCCTTAGATAGGGCATTGAATTTTGCTACTTTAGAATCTTTTTATGTCCACTGACATCCAATCCATCGCTATACTGTGCCGTGGCACCCTTTGGCGTGCCCAAACTTTTTAAAAATTCACAGAAATTCCAACAAAACTGAACCCTATCATTTCCAAGTGTGCCTTTATAGAAATAAACGAAGGATGTTTGTGGTGTATTTAACTTATCCTTTCGTTGTTGTTTTTACCAATGCCACCTGATCCGTAAAGGCCAGTTCGAGGCCCACGAAATTCATCATGGTAAAGGGCTAAGTGACGTCTTGCCATTGTAGCTTGGAGCACCACAGGTGACAGCAATGATTTGGCCTAATTCCGCCCCAATCTTAGAGGAGAACACTCTGGGGTGTCAGAGGCCTCCCACCGATTTTCCTCCCACCAGCCTCAATGAGAGAGACCCCAGGCTCGACGGCTATTTAGAGTACTCGACGTCGCAAAACTTATATACTTACTAACATCCATGTTCTCCGATTCGGAACCTATCTCCCTATCCCTTTCGTGAATAGATGGATACAAAATAAATTTCATTTTGCCTGTATAATCCATTTGTTGATAAGCATCTGTATATGAATTAACTTTGAATGAAGGGAAACAGTTTCGTTCAGTATAATAATAGAGAGTTTTAATTTCGCAAAACATTTGGAAAATCAATTAATTCATTTTGATTAAAACCAGAGTATGATTATCTCATAATAGCCGAAAAGTTTCAAAAATACGTTACAATTTTCAACATCTTATTTGTAGTTTGAATTTGTATTTCTCAGCACAAAAAATGTGCACAAAAAGGAAGATAAAGACTTTTAAATGTAGATGATGAAATGAGAGTGGCATCCTTTTTACGACCGAATATAAACGAAATTATAAAAAAATTATCAAGCTCAAATTTCACATTAAATGCAGTCTTATACTTAATCACATATTATTAATAAACATTTGCTGTCGTACATAATATTTTACCAAATTGTAAATGAAAATTATCAAACTATTTTACGTAGTGTATTACAGATGAGTAAAATTTTTTCAATCTTATATAAAAAACACAAAAACCAAAACAACAAAAGAAAAAAAAAGGTTGAGAACCCCTGGGTTAGAGTTATAATTTTATAAACGCTTACACATTTGGTTTACATTCAGTTCAAAGACCGACACTCAGCATAGCGATATCAAAAATACGAACTCCATCATAAGAAAAGACGGATAAAAATCGCTTTATTATGATTACACCAATTTGCAACAAAAATATATTTCCAGCCATACTGACGGTAAAACAAACATGGAATACTGAAAGCGGCCCCTATTGTGCTTAAATAATGCAGAAATGGAAATAAGCAGTTGAAATTGGCAGGTGCTGTGATGAATTCGAAGATTAATAAATGCATGCACGGAAATGCTACAAGGGAAACGGATGCAAAACCGTCGGTATCGTTCGGAAATAAGGAAGTTGTGAGGAAAATAGTCTTTTTTTCTTAAAATAGAAATCCAATGAAATTTCATTAAAAAAAATTAGTTCACACTTTTGATGTACACATGAGTGAGACTTTTTAAAAAATTAATATACGCGATCTTTCCAAATTCTACTATTAGCTCAAAATCTATTTATTTATCTTGGTGGAATTTTCAATCATTAATAAAATATATTTTAAAGCGCTCAATTGAGCTGAAATTTTATATACATGATTATTTTGAATGACAATACAATAATTTAATTATAATTAATAAAAATTAATTGATTAAAATCAATTATTTAAAGAATTACAAATACAGCCACGTTGGCATCATTTCTGGCGACTTGAGTCAAAACTTGAGTTTTTTTCCCTCACGTTTTAAAGCATTCAGTTGAACTGAAATTTTATATACACGATTGTTTTGATGACAATACGATATTTTAATGATAATTAATAAAAACTAATTACCACTTAATGTTGTGATTCTGTCCTATGTATAATACATATTTATATTGATTGTAACTATTTAATAAAAAGTAGCTAAAATAAAATTTTTCTTTGTTGTGATCTAAGTAGGAATTGATTTAAAATTTTTTTATATATTACTTGTTTTACTGTGGTGCATTTCTTACGGGTATGTGCGACTTTCCTTGCTGAATCACTTTACATTCATTTTCTGGTGTAATTGTATTTTATCCTGATGGCATATTTAAATACAATTAAAATTATTAAATCAAAAAAATCTAAAATATAAACAATCGACGTCCCACCTTTAGCAGGTCATGGTAAAATTATCAAACATTGACCGGTCCGCGGCGATAACAAGGTTGGGAAACACTGCCTCATGGACCAAAGCGTGTCATTTTCAGTGTGCGAATGAGTATTTATACACGTCGCGCGAACAAAATCACAAGGATTATTGGCAATGGACCTCGCAAATTTGAACCTCGATCAAGTGATGAGATACACCTTAGTTGGCACCCGATTCTCCAAATGTACCACACCACCCTCAACGTGAGAACTGTGGGCCACGACTGATTTAACCCTCTCTATATGAGTCTTCAGTGGCATTACGTTTCGAATTCGACAACAACGGTCACGAATTTGTGACCATAGCCACTATTAGACTAACACGGTCGCGCACGTTATTTCGAGGCATAAAGCTGTGGTTAAGCTGGCAATGATCAAACTTTTATTAAAAGTCACATTTTGAAGCTACATGAGGATTATTGGTGACGAGTGAGTGAATGAATGAAAATTAACGTCGCACTGTTCAGCAACACGAGAGCTTTGGCGACGCACCTCGTAATTTTGAACCATGGTCAAGTGACGAGGACGACACCTGAGCTGGTACCCCCTCTCCTAACTACCACACCACACCAACGGGAGGACGCTTGAGTTCTCGACAGATTTAACGTGCATCGCTCCCCTGCAAGGCGGGTCTTTAGTGGTACTGGGATTGAACTCGTGACAAGCCAGCCACGATCCGATACCTTGACCACTAGGCTACCGCAGCCACATTATTGGTGGAGAGCCTCGCAATTTTGAACCACGGTAAAGCGACAAGGACACCACAAAGATGACACCCCACTCTCAAAATTCCCACACCACGCCAACATGGACTTCCAGTTTCGGTAGAATTAACGTAAAAAAGCCTCTAAATAGAGGGCCTTGAGGACCAGGATTTGAACTCACGAATTTACGGAAACTTGCCTGGTTGGCGACCATGACCAGTCGGATACGAGACGCTAATAAAGAGAAAACTTAGGTACGATAGAATACCAAAAAGGTTTAGAAACTATAATACAATTCAAAAAGTAGTTCTATGAAACAGATACATATGACATTCCGAAAAGAATAACATTTTTTATTATACCCAACAAGCGCGATGGTAAACATGTACGCAGATAAGTTGAATTACGTACACTCTTAAGGGCAATCTAAGGTTATATTTCTAAAAATTATCTGTAATCGTTAAAATTTCTTGTGATATCTTTGTTGAAATTCAAAACTATTGCTCGATACATTTTGATTTTGGCGCAACTTTGAACTCAGCACGTGCGGCTGTCGCGTAGATAATACGCACAATATTTTATATTAAAATGCACAACTAAATGGCATGTGCGAATGGTCTTTCATAAAACATTGAAATTCATCTATCATGGGATAACCATTAACTTTAATTACACATCGATTCAAAAATTTTAATTTTAAAAATAAAACCTTACTTGATGAGTTAATTTCTGACTATGTTCGGATTTTTGCAATATTTAGTGTCGCTTAGATTAAAAACAAGTATAAAAATGTTTAAGAATATTATTACAATAAAAAATTACAGGCGCGAACTTCTATACAACGAATCTCTATTTTGCGAACTTTTTCCTGGAACCAAGAACATTTTACTATTTTCTTCACAAAATAATCTCCAAATAGCAAAGTGCATTTTTTATCTAACGAACATTTTCTCTAGTAATTCGATTTTTTTCCCCTTCCTATTTTTTAAATATTTCAAGTCATTTTTTTAAATTACTCTTTTTTAGGGCATTTTATGATGATCAATGACCTTAAACTGGTTTCACCAGGTTCCTAACTCACCTAGAGCAATGAAATGGCCATAATTTTTATACAAAAAAACTTAAATTTAATATAAAATTTTTTAACGCTGAAAATACATTTCTAAACAATGTTTTTTCCTCTTGTTTTTTCTCATTTTTTTTCCTTGAAAACCGAAACATGTATCTTTTATTGTAAATTGAGCCTTTTATTTTTTTTTATTTCCTAGCCGATTGGAAGTCTCACTGTATACATTAAAATCAATTTATCTCAAAATGTAAATTTTGATGTTCGACGTACCTTTTCCGAGAAACTACTGTTCACAGATATGTAAATTTTTTATGATATATTTATAATGATGGCTAATATATATTAAAATGAAATTTATAAAAAACTCAAAAATTTATTTTTTACAAATTTTTTTTAGTGAAAAATGGGTCAAATTTCGCAATGCTTGATGAAATATTTCATAAATCATTAAAAAATTCAAAATTAGCTAAAAGCTCATTTCAGTGTAATGAGAAAGGTATACTTTAATTTTATGAAAAATTTCAAGCATGTACATATTACAGATTTCGAGAAAAGGTACACCGAAAACAGCCAATTTAACATTGTCAGTATATACAGAGAGAGGTTTCCAACTCCCCTTAAGTGACGAGGATAACACTTAAGCTGCTTCTTTATTCTCTTAACTTTAACACCACACGAATGCTTTAACACTTGCTCTATTTAACACAGAGATTCCCAAACTTTGTCTCATAGACCCCTCATATTTTTGGTTTGGGGGAGACCCCCTGCTTAAATAATATTGAATTTTTGCAAATTTATCAACTTAAAAGTCTTTTTGACAGCTGATGTAGAGCTACTATTTTAAAAGATTTAAATTTCTAACTGTAGTGAAGTATAGTATTTAAAACTTAAGAAATACATATTAAATTTAATTAATACATAAAATAACTGATCAATAAACAAATGTTTATAATGTCAGGATGAATCTGGTGCTTCAAGAACAAATTTTCATCATTTGGCTTCAATATTGTCAGGTTTTAACCTTAAATCTCCTCGGTTAGTACAGATTTTTTTTTTTTAATTTTGAAGATTGGCAACCGCGCTGAAATTCCTTCTCAGGGGGAAAAGAAATTAAAAACTTTCTCGCAATACTCTTATGATTCGGGATAAATAACAGGTTCTTTTTAAAGCTAAAATGGCACACATCAGTTTACTTTAAGATCTCCGTTACTGCCTATTCCGATCAGGTCCTCTTGTAATACGACATTTGGTTTTCCAATTTTTTTTCAATGTGATCAGATTAATTCCTTGCTTCTGTGGTAATTACCACAGCTTAAGCATTCTCAAACCTTGTTTCAAAATTTGAATAAATGGCACTTAAATGTTGAACGCCGGCTGAAACGTTACCCGGGTTTTTTGTCCC
>BMAV01006648.1:0-12986 GCA_019973955.1 Trichonephila inaurata madagascariensis | reverse complement strand
TGTAGATAATTCCCCTAAATAAATGCATACTTAATTCAATCTGGTCGTTGTCACTCTCTCTCTCTATATATATAAAATTTTCGTTATTACTACACTATTATTTAAACTAGCTAAATCATCTGAAATCCAAAATTATTTTCTTTTATATACGAGGTAGAATTGAAAAGTTTCCGGACTGTATCTCCAAGTTGAATAACTGAAACACATCCAACTTCGACCCTTGAGAAGCAACGTACATGAACCATCGATTGTACAGGTCATAGAATCCACTTTTAGCCACGTTCCTTTATTCAGCCGGCGATGCACTTTTAACTTCATTTGCAGATTGAAATGAGCGACTTTGAAACCAACGCGTCAGTTCAAAAATAAGCTGAACTCACAGGGAGCGAGATCAGGGGAGTGAGGGGGATTCGGAAAAAACAATTGTTTTCGCAAGAAAGTCAGTGACGAGGAGGGATCGGGGTGCAGTGTGGCGTTCCTCGGCACGCACCTAATTCCTCTTAACTGGAACCAACTTACGAGCACAGAGAAGTGAACTGATATGAACGGACACTCGGAAAAACCTGTCTTCTTTCAGACACTCGCTCTCACTTCTCTCTCTGACTCGCATGAGGAAAGACGTGCTTTCCCTTTATTCAATTTCCATGTTTCAACCTAAATAATTAGTAATTCTTATAATATTCTATAATGCTGTAAATTAAAAATATGTTTAACCTTTTTTATCATTCATTTTTACTATTTATATGGCGTGGAATAAACCTTAAATAGATTCTCACTACAAGCCATAAGCAGGATCGTTTTGATGAAAAAGGATCCATCTGAGCTCGGCTCACAATTTTGGCCTCTTCGTCCGGATCAGTTCACGCAAACAACACAGGATGTCCACATATTTTTGTTTTGTTTTGTTTACAGTGCGCTTTTCAGTGATAGATTCCAGATGCACAATGCCCTGGATATCGAAGAACTCCATTCTTCCTTCTCATACCTTCTCTATATAGCGTTCCTGGTGGAATTTCCGCTTTCGAGGGGATTGCGGTGATTTCCACTTTGTCGGTGCTTTCTTTGATTGCCGGTTGAATAAAAAACACAGTTTCTTGTCTCACTTCTGCCATATAGGGAAGAATCTTTGTAAACAGTCTCCCGCCATTTCCATTCCAATCGCCTTTTTGTCTTCGTTTCTCATGTGGAGAACGTTGGGCTAATACACCTCATACATGTTTTCAGTATCTGTTGACATGTGGCCTCGGATTTCCAACTTATTCCGCAATTGTTTGAAGCCTGTTCTGACGTACAGCCGCAGAAACCTTTTTGTCGTTTTCAGTGGTGCTGAAAGTCTGTGGAGCGTTCGTCGTCTTAGATACTTTCCCTGCCTTCTCTGAAACGTTGATGCCACGCAAAAGCTGACGTTCCGATGATGGATCACAGCCTTACACCTGCTTCAACGTTTCGCAAGTCTCCGTACACTTTTTCTCAAGCGAACACAAAAATTGATATTCATTTTCCGCTCAACAAACGACATTTCTCTCAATCGCTGGGTACTAAATGCATCCACCTACAAAATACGACACCGTGGCGAGCTACCGATTCCCAGATTGATTTGGGAAAAACCACTTTAGTAAAAGGGGAAGGTTAGAAACGTTATCACAGTCGCTCTACTGCAAAAAATGTTCACGTCCGAGAACTTTTGAATCCTACTACGTACCTCAAATGTATGTTTCAGATTCCAAAGTGGCACACCCGTTACACAGCTTTGTTTGAAAGCTCTATTTCGACCATTTAAACACGACTGAGAATTCATACCTCGAACAATTTCAGTGAGCGGTTCGTACTCAAATCAAAGTTTCAAGTGAAGTCGAACCCTTTTTCCAATCATATTTCGAACACTGAACCACCGAAACAAAAAAGACCAATCGGCTACAATGCTATGACGTTTGGAATTGAACAACTAACGTTGATTGTACCCATTTCCAATTCAGTCCTTTAAGTCAGCAATTGATATTTATTCATTTCTAAAATACTGAAATTTTCCAAGATCTGATTTGTTCTATGCTTTCAAGATTTGCCACCATTACAACCAGTGAAAACATATCGATTTGAATTCACGTCTCCCCGTGAAGTAACACTAGGGCTATATTGAAGGAATGCTCAAAGGAACTGAGCTCGACGGACCTTGTAAACCCGTGGTAGGCTAGATTGATTGAATATTAACGTCGCACTGTTCAGCTACACGAGGGCTTTTGGCGACGGATCACGTCATTTTGAACCATGGTCAAGTGACGTGGATGACACCTGAGCTGGCACCCCCCCTCTCCTAACTACCACACCCCACCAACGGGAGGACGTTTCAGCTCTCGACAGATTTAACGTGCATCGCTGCCCTACACGGCGGGTCTTTAGTGGTACTGGGCTCGAACTCGTGACAAGGCAAGCCACGATCCAATACCTATACCACTCGGCTACCACAGCCATATGGTAGGCTAGTGGACAAAGTAACGGACTCGTGGCTGGCGTGTCGTGAGTTAGAGCCTTGAACCGCTAAAAGCCCAGCTTGCAAAGAGGGCCGATGCATGTTAAATCTATTGAGGGTCAGCTTCCTCCCGTTGGAGTGGTGTGGAAGTTAGAAGATAAGTGTGCCAGCTCAGGTATCATCCTCGACACTTGACCATGGTTCAAAATTACGAGGTCCGTCTCCAAAAGCCCTAGAGTAGCTAAATAGGGCGACGTTAATATTTACTTACTCAACGGACCTCGTAATTCTGAACTACGGTCAAATGACGAGGACGATACCTGAGCTGGCAACTCCTCTTTGAGCTTCCGTATGGCAATAGGAGGACTTTGGGCCTATACAGATTTAACGCGCATCAAACCCTCTGCATGGTGGACTTTTATTAGCACTAGGTTTAAATTGTAGTACAGGTTCGCATCGTCAGAGCTCAGGTGTCTCCCTCTGAGGAGAAAACTGGGCGCCAAAATTACTTGCGGCGATTGGTATACGTCTATAGGGTGCCGCACTAAAAAGAGATACCACCTTCCGAGGAATGAAAAAGATCTGCAAAAGTAGAAATACCAATACGCAGCCTTATAACAGAAAAAAAAAAGGTTTTGAATCCGCGAGCTCACTATCACACGGGTACCGCGGCTAAAACCTTTCAAACGTGACCATTTCTCCCCACCCTCTAGCTTAAAATAATATTGCTACGGCTGATAAAACGTGTTTCTTAAGCAATTCAAAAATGAACTTTTCATGAAAGATTCTAAGCTTTTGGTATTACTATTACTTGCTGTGAATATAGAATGTTGAATTGAAAAGATTTTTTGTTTTCCAATTTTCTTTTTCCTTTTTCTTTTTTGCAAACTGTCCCGGGAGAAAAAATGTGCATCGATTTCAAATGTTTCAGAAACGAACTTATAGTTTGCTGCTTTATGAGGCTTCAGGAAGTTCGAATTTCTGGTTCTGAATACTTACAAGCTTGTAGCGGTATCCTCTATATAAGCCAGCAACAACTTCCGTACTAAAGTGATCATTTTAGTATAGTGGTTAAATTACTCGGTTTCGGATCCAAAGGTCCCGGGTTCTGTCCTGTCGGATATGCGCCACTTCATTGGTGATCCTGGCTGAGATTTAGTCAAGTTCTCTGAAAATAATTTGTAAAAAGAAAAAGGCAAAAGTACAATTTTTGACTTTTTATTCAAATAAGTTATTGTCAATATTTTTTTATTTAATATAATACTAAATCTTATTTTTTCCTTTACGTATCATGTATTTTGATACTGAAATGAACTTGAAATGAAATAACTGTTAGTAAATGTCTCTGTTGTGAACGTAATAAACTTCTCAGCTTGTTTCCTCTGTCTAATAGGTTGAGGCTCCGGTAGCGTAGTGTTCATGGTCACGAATGTGTCATGAGTTCGAGCCCCAGTGCCGCTGAAGATCCATCGTGTAGAGGAGGCTTAAAGTCTACCCGTTGCCGTAGTGTAGAAGTTCGGAGAGGGGGTTGCAGCTCAGGTGTCGTTTGAAGGGTCAGAATTTCTAGGTCCGTTGCCAATAGCCCTCGCATTATTTTAAAGTGTGACGTAAATTTTTCACTCCCTCTCTAATTAAGTGGCCGCGGTAGCCTAGTGGTCAAGGTATCGGATCGTGTCTGGCTTTGTCACGAGTTCGAACCCAGTACCACTAAAGACCCTCCGTGTAGGGCAGCGATGCACGCCAAATCTGTCGGGAGCTGAAACGTCCTCCCATTGGTGTGGTGTGGTAGTTAGGAGGGTGACAGCTCAGGTGTCACTTGACCGGGGTTCAAACTGACGTGGTCCGTCACCAAAAGCCCTCGTGCAGCTGAGACGTTAATATTCTTTCCCTCAATCAATTCCCGGGGGTTGGGGACCCCTGTTTTAGAGGAACAACATTTCCTTAAAACAACGGATTTTTAGTGAAATCGGAACTGGAATGAACACACACACTCCTACTATAACGTGGGCGCACAAAAATAATTGAAATACAATTATTTGCTTGCATTTTGTAGTATCTGGCAATGTGTTGATTCCTTGAATAATTACTTTGCACTTTGGTATAAAATATTGTGACAAGTGTATAGTGACATCTGCGGTGGTTTTTATCTTGCTTGTGTTTTCTTTCTATTCAGTTCCTGTTATTTTTTACAGCTTTGCAATGGCTGATGCTCAACCAGTGTATGGAGGGCACATAGGGCCCGGTTCTATGTATGTAAAGATCATTTCCAGCGACAGCCATGAATTTTTTATCAAAAGAGAGCATGTCATAACAGCCCATGCAGTTCCGCACTTGCTAGCTGTACCTGAATTGGAAAACGATCCTGATAATGAAAATATTTTGGAACTCAAAGACCTTTCCTCTCTGGTAATACAGAAAGTGTGTCAGTACTTCGCCTACAAAGCTCAATATTTCGACGGTCCTCCCGAAATTCCTAATTTTGACGTTGATCTGGAAATTGCTTTGGAACTTCTTATGGCTGCAAATTTCTTGGATTGCTGATGTCAATCGGACTCCTGTTGGAAAAATATCTATTCTTCGTGTGGTTTTTGAAAAAATTTGTCTGTTTATCTTAGCGATGGAATTATTTTTAAAGTATATGTATAAGTTTTTGTAAATAAAATTTTATTCTCTTACTTTGGTGTATGTAATTTCAAGGCATAATGTCTATAGTTTATTTGTCTGTCACTGTTATATTTGGAAGAATGTATGTTACTTCGCTTTGATTTACTTCTAAAGCTTGTTGGAAAGCTAAAATCTTATTGTTATTATTTAAAGATTTTTACGTTTTCAGATTGTATAGATTTTAACCTTCCTAAAAAATGCCTTATTTTAACCACTAGGGTAGTTAGAAGCCCTTAAAACCTATTTTTAAATAATCGTTGAAACTGGGCTACACCCATTTGAATGGCGAAAAATGTAAACAAAGTACTTCGTTTTTCCTTAAAAGTTGAACGTCTGATATAAATCAAAACATGCATCTTTCCTCTTAAATTGAGCTCCTAGTCGATTAGAAGCCTCACTGTATACATTAAAATCAATTTTGATGTACCTTTTTTGAGAAACTACTGTTTACAGGTATGTACATTTTTTGATATATTTATAATGGCTAATATATACTAAAATGAGCTTTTCGTTAAAAAAAAAAACTAATTTACAATTTTTAAAGTGAAAAATAGGTCAAATTTCACTATGTTTGATAAAATATTTTATATAAATTATTAAAATTCAAAATTGACTAAAAGCTCATTTCAGTATGAGAAAGGTGTATTTTAACTGTATGAAACATTTCTAGCATGTACATATAACCGATTTTGAGAAAAGGTACATCGAAAACAGCCAATTTAACATTGTCGGTATAGAGAAAGGTTTCCAACAGTTAGCTTTTCCTCAAGCTATTTTTAAGTGGGAATTTCAGTACGATAGATTTCCGAGTACCTCTGTCTACTGCATGCAAAGTATAAAACTGAAGTGAAAGGCAGACTGTTTTCAAACCCAATTTTGTTTCCAATTTTAAATGTGATACTTGGTGTTAACATTTTTTTTCAAAATGAGCTTTTTGCGACCTATAACTTCGCGGCAGTGGGGTAGAACTATGCTTTCCGAGGTATGATGATTTACTCCTGAAGAACTTTTATCGTTTTTTCTATCTATTAATGAGAGGGAACCTAATCCAATAACATCGGGGGTTTATATATAGAAAATGGGATGGAACGGGGATATCAACACGCAGAATGAATGACACTGCCGTTTGCCAAAAGCTCCAAGAGAGCTCACACCCTTGGAGCGAATTATTTTGGTTGGCGGTAATTGCGCCATCTTGGTAACCCTACTTTGTTACACTAGGTATGGTAAACCTAACTATTTCTGGAATTTTCATATTTTGCCATTTTGTCGGTGGGCATTTTAAATTCCATCATTTTGTCGTTGGGCACCGGGCTGGAAGTATGGCTACATGCGTGAGTGAATATAGCTTAGAATTTTTTACTTTGTTGAATGCGAAAGGTAAGATAGAATTGATTGAATGGTGTTTGAAGGAAGGATTGATTGCTTCGACTTATGAATGTCCTAAATGTGATGAGCGAATGGGATTATACGAACGAAAGAGCTTTCTTCGAAATCGTACCAGCCACACGCCGAACGTATGTTCGACTATTACCTCGCAGAATATATATGGCGGCGCTCACACGATCATTCATTTAGCGATGAGACCTTCAAGGCATTTTTAAAATCTATTGCTACGCTGTACCCTTCACTCGGAAAAGATAAGCAGTAAGAAAGTAAGTGCTGCTTTTATATTTTTTTATCTTAAATGATTAATTTCTCTGTATTGTTTACGTATATTTCATTACGCATCCACCTTATCCCGCTCTATTCAATTGCCGCCATTGTCGTTCTGGCTAGGCGCTATTTTCGGTTTGTCGCCAAGGGTGTGGGCTCTCCTAGGATTTTACCCCTGAATGTCACGGGCTCCTGGGACCACTGAAGAACCGCCGCGTAAAGGGAACTGATGCACGTTAAATCTGTTGGGGTCAACCCAAAGGGTGTGGAAGCTTGTAGAGAGGAGAGATGCCAGCTCTGGGGTCACACACACATGACTGTAGTTCAAAATGACGAGGTCCGTCGCCAACAGCCCTCGCGTTGCTTTAGAGTGTGACGTTGATTCAACTCGCGAGGGGGGGTTCCGAGTCGATATAAAAATTCGAAAAGAAAACTGTATGTAGAATAGTTTTGCACTCTTTTGAGTCTGCGTGACTTCTAGTATCTAAAGCCGTATTTCCCAGCGTAGGTCATATGCCCCATACGAGGTTGAATTTTTTTAAACAAGTGGATACACATACATACCAGATGGCACTTTTTAAGTACAGTATAACGCGCACCCTTTTCTTACGAAGAAACATGAAATGTGTGCATTGCTCTTATCTTTTACAAAAACGGCTCACATAAAAGAAGAGACCACGAAATATCTAGCTTCTCTGCTTAGCGAGCAGTACAATATTAAAAAACATGGTCATTTTTAAAAGAAAATTGATGTTGATACATAGATTCATGAAAGGAGTTATCGTTCATGTGCACAATAAGGATGGATGGACGAAAATGCGTTAAAATTGTGGATAAGAAGTGTTTGATGAAGCCTCCAGTTTTAAAGAACCCTTTTGATTTGGGATATATTTAAATGCCATCTAACAGATAACACGAGGGCAACACAAATAGAGCAGTTATTTCAGCCTGATGAACCATTCAAAACAAGTTTAAATGGACATTGCAATCTGAGTATGTTTGAAAGTAAAAAACATTTACAAAAGGTTAGCCAAATCTGAAAAATTGAATGGTGGTAGGAATCTGATTTTTATATGCCCATCTTTTCTTTATTTGCAAACCTATTATTTTTATACCCGGCGTATAACGCACACCCGCAAATTTTGATTTTGTTTTTTGCATTATACGCTGGAATATACGGTTATTTTCTAACTTTTACTTGCGTATATGAATTCGGGAGTTTTTACAAGAGGAACACTGTGGGAAAGACTGCACCTCAACAAGTGATAAAGCACATTCCTGCATAAGGATGAATGAAAAGAATGGGGTAGAATGATTCTAACAAAAAATACCCCTTTTTCGAAGAAAATAATGGAAAAATACAGCAATTTGTCTCAGAAATTTTTTCTCTTTTTCTTAACTTTCATGCGTTCATACAGATAAGATTAAAATGGCAGAATTTTTGTTCCATATTTAAACAGCAAAATATGTAACTGTATCTTCATTTTCAAGGATACATTGTAAACACTTTGGACTTTGACAGTGCACACATGATTTTACCAACTCAATTATAGCAAGATGCTCTTTCTCCTTGGCCAACAGATATATCATTTTACCAGGACAGGAAAAAAAATAAGAACAGCAATTTCACTCTAAAGCATTGGTTGAACTGATAAATTCAGTTAAAAAAATTAAAGCGATCGAGTGAGTGTCCGCTTATTAGCGTCGAACAATAAAAGGACGATGGACCTCATAATTAGGGTCAAGGATGACACCGAACCCAAACTTCCACACCCCAGAACAGCCCCTCAACAAGACAGTGACATCAGAACACGACAACGCCGAGCACGACCATGACCACTCGAGCTTAAAAATTCAGATCCTTCTGGGAACCTATATGGAGCATATTTATTATGCTAAAATTCATTAAATCTCATTGCTGTTTTGTTTAAATTCATGAGGCTACACATTTATCTGGGATTTAATTTTTAAAAAAATTTGATATAATTTGAAATCCATTTATATATAGCAGAACAAAAAAGACTCATAATAAATGTTCTAGAAGATTTTATTACAAGTAAAAAACAGGTTAGTGAGCAGATCTGAGATTAAAATACGTGCAGGCTTGATATCATTTGGTTTAATTAGATTTGGGAAATGAATGGCAACTTAAGTGCCGACTTCGTTATCTAAAAGTGATTAAAAATTAGAAAACATTTTGAACCTTTGGATTAGGCAGAAATAAGTTGCTAGAAACTTTTATTAAACAAATTTAAATAGTTTAAAAACCACTGCACTTTGTCATACACGGCAACAGCAACAACAAATAGTTTAAACCATCTAATGGGTAGAAAAAAGGCATCACATTTGTCTTTAAAATTTGGTTTTGCTTCTTTAAACCCAATTTCCACCAAGTTGTGTGGGATATGGAGCACCAAGGCAAAGAACTGTAAGCATAAGTGGAAGCTTTTATTAGTTCGACTTCTCACTACCTAACGGGCCGAACCAGTCATGGATCAGTTTTAAAATATTTCGTATGATCTTTTATATGAGAGGATCTCTGTAAATAATTTTACTTTTTTTTTTTGCTTGATGATGTTCTTCGCTTAAGATAGAAATAATACTTTAGAACCAAGAAAGTATATTATTCCTAACATTATGAATTAATCATGCTAAATACCTGGCTTTTTTATATTTTAAGCCTATAATATCTCATAGTCCTCTAGAATTTAGGTACGATGTTCCAGCTTTTAAACAACCCTTATGATTTTCTGGTGGTTTATAATGATGAAGGTCGTTTCAAACTATACATTTCAGAAGAAGCGCGAAGAGAGGAAAAAAATGGTGCTTGGAACGCCACGCGATGCAAGTGAAACTTCTCTGGCGACGTTGGAACATTGATTATTTACACTAATATTCCAAACTGACCGAGCACATGTCTCAATCGCCTAATTTGCGTGAAAGGTATTCGTGGCGAAATGAGTCTTTCTGATACCAAATCCAAAATAGAAAGATGTCCTGTAATTTCTGGGTATACAATACCATTATATTTTGATAAATTTCGTATACTTTTCCTATTTAAACTTTGTCGGCAATTGTAGCATGCTTTAAGGCGATATGGTACCATCTTTAAAAAAATTTTTATTTTTAATATTTGATATTTGGTTTTTAATGTATTTTATAAAGGTTAATATTTAATAATAATTCTATACAAAAAATTTTTAATTTGTTGCAAAATGTTTGTAAAATTTAAAGTTTTTAAATTTTTTTAAACATTTTTTAAACCCCTAAGGCTTTTTTAAATATGTTTCTTTTCTTTCAAAAATTTTTTTCCAAGTACCTTATAATATACTACATAAAACTGTGCATGGGTTTTTTTGTGCTACTGCTCTTTAATTTTTTATTAATTTTTTTATAGTTAAACTTACAAAAATTCTCGAAAAAACATTAATTTTGATTTTGAAATTTTTTAGAAAAAGTACTAAACATGTTAGAGCTAATTCAAAGCACAGTTTTACAAAACATACATTTCAGAACATGTATAAAAAGTTTCAAACCCTTACTTCAATTATCAAAAAAGCCTTAGGGTTTTGAATAACAGTGAATGCACAAAAATTCAACATGGAGAAAAATGAGTTTAAAGTTTTCATTTCTTAAATAGCATGATAAAAAATTCCTCCAATAATCTGAAACTTTTATGTAATGTTAATTAGTTTGTTTCAAACTGCTTACCACAAATGTTTTTAAAAATTTACAAGAATAAAAGAATATACATGTATAATGAATATATAAACAGAAAGGTCAATATTTCATAAAACATTATCTTAACAATTTTTAAAAAAATTACACACACATTTTAGAATTTATTTCATGCACAGTTCTATACTACTATAATAAACAACATGTACACAAATATTCATACTCTTTTTTTCCATAATTTTAACTTAATATATTCACAAAATCCATAGGCTCTTCCAAAATTTACTCGCAAAGAAGCATTTTTGCAAGTATTACATAGAGTATTTTTAAAAAGATTTGTTAATGCATTTTTATCAATAATGACGTATGTTGGAGATCTGGATATACCAGTATATTTTTCATCCAAACGAGAAAAAGTATTGCATTCTTCTTCAAGTTTTGCACACCTCAAGTTAGTGTTTTGAGAAACTTCTGAACTTGTCTTAGCATCTGAAAACCACCTCTTCAAAGCTTTCGTTGTGGCAGATTTAGTACGTTTTTTAGGCCTAGGCATGTTAACTTTTAAACTTTTTGGAGAAATCACCAAATTCCTTGTCGTAAAGCAACTTTTCTTACTCTTCAGAACACAGAGTACAAAAATATAGTTAAATTTGTAGGACCAGAACTTCAAAAAAAAACGCAGTAGAATAACTCTCATATAATCAAAACAAAACAATTATTTCATTTCAGTTTAAACACTAATCAGCGTGGAGTAAAAAAAAAATTAGTTCCTTATTTATCAGGCTCTTTTCTAGCAGACGATCTGAAAAGTGGGCGTGGCAGCTTTGTTTAGTCTACTGACATGCATCAAAAATGGATAAATAACTGAATAAAAAATATAGATAGAACTCTGAAATTTTGCAGACTTATTAAGAAGGATTAAAAGCATCATATAAGCCAATAAAAAAAAAATCGATAGTTTGATGATTTTTAGGGTACCATATCGCCTTAATGTGTCTTCTAAATTAATTCCCGGCAAAATATTTTTTGTGCTCATCAACAGACGTTCTCGAATCATACTCTATTATAAATTGAACGATTATCAATGAATCGCTTTTTTGAAAATCTTTGTGAGCATTTTTATGGGAATCATAGTCTTTGTAACGTAAGATTTATTATTGATTCACATTTCCAACACGCACTAAACTTGTTGAGGGCTCTGTAGTTAATGGCACAGGGTGGTTCACTAAGTCCGTATTAATCTGCACAATCCCAATGGCATTCACATCCCTTAAACTGAGCATTAAGGGAGTATTTTTTGTGCAGTGTGTTTTTTCCGTGCTCGATATTCTCTCATGCACTCTGATGGGGATTTTGGCAGTAGCACTTAACAAATTTGCAATATTTTTCTGGTCTTTTTTTTTTTTTTTTTTTTGCTTTTTCCTTGTTACTTTTTCGATTGGACTTGCTGCTAGTTTTTCTTTTTTCGGGAAGTTTTCAATAACCGGGGTTTTCTGACACTTCAAAATGCGCCAAAACGCCAAACAGAGAGAGTATCATTCAAATGTGGCTGTCGTCTATCAAATCTTCTTACTTCTGACACAGATTTAGAGCAACACGAAGTAAGAAAAAAATGGTGGAATGAGGTTCTTCCGCAACATAATATAGTCCGAAATATAATTACATTTTTTAAAAAGAATACATAAAAAAAATGTATTTTTAATGTTAGTGTTGGGCTTATTTTGAATGCTAACAAATTTTCAAACAGTCTAGTATAATATTTTTAGTGTAAATGAAGAGATTACATAAAATAGAAGAAATTTGTACATGTAAACTCTCATAAAACAGTTCCTTTACATTTATAATTCTTTTTATAAGTAAAATTTTCAATTTTCTTTGGAACAGTTGATATTTTCTTTTAAATTTAGGAATACTTGTAACTTAAATCTGAAATTAAAAATTATAGAAATTTTTGAGAAAATACTATTGAATATGAAAAAGTTTAATTTTTAAAAGTTTTTCTCTGTTATCTTCTTTATTTATTACATTATTATTACATTTTTATTTATTATCTTCTTTACTGTATGTTTTATACATTTTTTATATTTTATTATTTTTATGTAATATTTTTACAATAGAACCATTTTTGATAAATTTATATAATAATTTTTAAGGTAAAAATCAAAATTTGATTTATAAAATATGGTTTTAAACTACCAATATTTATATATTTACTGAAAATTTTATTACAGTGAAAATTTATAAACTTTTATTACTTTTTTTGGGGGGAGGGGAGAGATTAATATAATTTTTTACCTTAGTTGGTTGTCCTTCAATAACTCACTTGAATTATGCATGGATTATCGATTTTTATAAGCAGATTTTGATTATTTTAAAGACGTTTTATAAAAAAAAAAGAAATGTTATCTCTGTAAATTGTTTTAAAGGGATGACGATAACGAAGTTGGTATATCATTCAGCAAACTGCCACACCACTCCACATTCACTATAGAGAGAAAAGAGTCAAATTCAAATATTATAA
>BMAV01006647.1:0-13139 GCA_019973955.1 Trichonephila inaurata madagascariensis | reverse complement strand
TTCCATGTTTTCCATAAGTCGCATAACTTCCGAGTAAAACATGAAAATCCTCTGATGTTTAAAAGAAGTAAGTTCAATATTATCACACACCGCATTTTTATCTCAGAGCACATGTTTTTTTATCTATATGAAGTACAATCTTGAATCCATGCAATAATAATTATTCGCAGGAGCATTTGATTTAATTTACTTCGAGGAAAGTAAAAATTTGAAAATAATTTAATGGGATCAGTACTTCATTAAAATTTTTCAAGCGTAGGTTACATTTATTCGGATGTTTTCAAAAACAAATTTTTATGTTAATTGTGTAACCGTTTTCATTACATATGTACATTTGTTTGTTATGTATTTTTATTTTCAAAACACATGCGAGTTTTTATCAGACTTGTGTTCTATGAATATCAATAATCTGAAAAAGTTTGATGAAGAAATAAAATAAAATAAAATATAGGAAATTATCAATGTTATTATTTAATGCATATTGTGTGATTATGATTTAAAAAAAGGTAATTTTCGATAATTTATGATATGAATGTCTTAATCGTTAAGGGTGAATAATAAATAAACTACAACCCTTGGATGTGATTGATCTTTATCTAACGAAAACGACAAATATATACTAAGTAGAGTGTTACGTTTTTTGGTTTTCATTAATATTTTCACCTGTTTGTCTAATTCGGTTACTCATTAAGAGGAGTTAGTATGTTTTGGGATTTCATATTGTGAAATCACATGATTTTAATATTTCGTCTGATATTTTACATTTTTTGAAATGGAAACGCAATTAACTAATACCTATTCTAGAGATTCGAATGTAAAACTATTTGCATTTTTTTTTGCATAGAAATTAGAATTATTCAAGCTTTTTCTGTTATTTTTTCCCACGCGATATCGTCTGCGTAACCGCTGTGGCCTTGTGGTCATGGTCCCGAGATCGTGGCTGGTGTATTATGCGTTGTGGGGCTGATGCATGTTAAAACTGTCGAGGCTCCAAGTCTTCATGTTGGTCCGGTGTGGAAGTTAGGAAAGGAGTGCCATCTCAGGTGTCATCCTCGTTATTAAATTACGAGGTCCGCCACCAATAGCCCTCGTAATGCTTGCGCGATGTAAATTTAAACTCACTCATTCACCCGATATTGTCTGCTCTTTCCCTGTTAATATTGTTTTAGTGATGTATCTAAATATTCCCATAAAAATTATAAGTATTCTTTCTTTTTGAAGGCCGAGTGGTAGCGTATCTCGATTCCACACCACAGGTCTGGGTTCTATTCCCGAACTGGGCAAGATCGACTCAAACTTTCATCCCCCACTGCAGTGGGTCGAAAAATGAGTACCAAGCTTGTTTGGGGACTTAAACACTAGGGGTCTCGCTTCAGACTGACCTGTTCGGGACAACTGCTCATGCACCTCAGCGCCCAATGGTCATGTATACTGGGATGGGCACAGTAGGCTCTGGCCCTCATGGGCTGTTGGGCCACTGAGTTTGAGTATTCTTTCTTTTTATATTTGACTAATGTAACATCACAAAACTGTGAAATAGCACTCATGTTCATACTGAAGAAACATTTACGCCGTAATCGAAAAACAATGGGCTGAATTCATTTAACATAAATTAAAAATATAAATTATATTTTAGAGAAATGAAGATACCATATTCACATATCGTCGGACTAATTATCAGATGCGTGACTCCACGGTTGTTACTGATTTGATATAGGGTGCAACGCGCCAAGCCCTTTTGGCGCGATTCCTTATCCTTTTGTTTTGTCTACGCCATGCCTCGTGCGCGCTCTGCTTTTAATTTATTCTTCGATCCAGGTAATCACATTTTTTATTTCAAAATCTAGATTTCGAAGGGGAGGTGGTAATTTAACATAAAATAATCAACAGAAGAAATATTAATTATTACACTTCCAGATAAAAATTATTTACATAGCGTTCATTACACAAATTTGTAACAATGTGTTACTTTTGCTGAGCAGAATAACGCGAGGAAAAAAAAAAAAAAAACTAGTTTACTAAAAGTTATCCCTATTAACCCGTAAAAATACCCAAAATAAATCATATTGTAATATTATCCCCTATCTTGGCGAACAAAAACAACAACTTGGCCCTAGCCTACTGTACCAAATTAGCATCCCAGATGGAGTTACGTTGTCTGATAATTAGACCGACGATATGCTCTAATACAAAAAGCCAACACAAAATTCTTTTTTATTAGTATTGTAACATTTTGTTACATCTCACTAGGTCGAATTTTCTTTTTCACAATGATAGATATAAATTAGTTTTCTTCTACTTGCCAAATACGAAAGAAATCTAAGGACAATGAAAAACGAATGATGAACCAGTTTTTCTGGAACCCGATATTTTGTATAAGAACTTATATTTCGATAATTTTTTTTCGTGCTTTCAAAAGAAATGCAGTAAAAAAATATTTAGGAGAATGCCCTCTGACTTTAAAGATTATCTACTTTGTTGATTGCTGACAAGTCCGATATGAAATAGTCCACTATGTAATGCAACCTGCATAAATGACACAATCAACTAAATTATTTCTTTTTTTGTGACGGTTATGTTGCGTGCAATAGTAAGTTAAATCTATTGACCCAATTGATACGAAAAATGATATGAAGGTGTAATAGAGTACGAAACGTTTTCATGTGATAAATAATCTACGAGTTTGAAACATGTCTTCTTTTCTTATCAAATGCCATAATTTATTTTACAATTAAATCCAAAAATTGTGTTTCGCCATGCCAGTGTGGTAGAAAAACCCCCTGATATCATGTGTGTCTCTCTCTCTGGCAACAAGACTCACTCTCATCGTGACAACATGTAAAAAAAGTTTTATTAATTTTTTGTGTGTGTCAAATTAGCAATAGTATAGTGATTTGTTATTTGAAAATAAAACAAGTAATATAAAAGAAATTTAAGTTAATTTCTTCTTTTAGTTCAACAAAGAAAAATTTTATTTTAGTTACTTTTAATATAAATATGTACAATTGAACCTGTTTTTGTGCGGTAGATAGGGACCGCATAAAAATAAACGCACAAAAAATATTCAAAAATTTCATAAATTCTTACATAAGACAAACTAATTCGTGGAAGTGCTACAGAAATTTTTTTTATGCGCTAGATAGGGACCGCATAAAAAAAGTCGTATTTATAAAATATGCCAATTATTTATTGAATTTATGCAAGAGTACTTCCATAACAAAATAAATAATTAAATATTATACACATGGAAACATTTTAAAAACATATAGTTTCTCATTGTATACACGGATAAGTTTTCAAAATGCAGATACATAATTCATTGCTACTCATCGTAATCCAAAGCCCTGTAATGAATTAGTTCAAAATCGCTTTCGTCATTTGAAGGTACAATTTCAATTGATTTATTTTTTGGCAACATAAAGTAAGAGATAAGTTTTTGTGACGAAAGTCGGGTGGTCAGTTGCTTGTAAATATCACGATAACCAGATATACATGATTGAAGCCCTCTTTGGTATACTCCTTTCTTAATTGGTATCTATTTTAAAAAAATGTTTTCAATTTGTTGGAAGCTGGGTCCTGCATCATTTTATCCTCTCAAAGAATCCGGTTCTTCTTGTCCGTCTTCATAATCTATCAAATTATTCAACCTGTTACTGTCATTGAAAGTTTCGTCTTCAATCAAGCGCGGGCTGCTGGAGCGCTGAGAGAAAGCAACTGAATGCGGTTTTCGGGAGACTGTTTTAACAAATGAACAGAGCGTCTTGAAGTGTCTACATTTCAGTGGCGTAACGAACACCCCGCATCACGTGAGAGGGGGCAGAACTCTAGGGGCCCATGGCCTGACTTACGCTAAATACGTATTTACACAATTTATAAGATATTAAAGGAAACCTGACTTTCAAAAGGGGGTTCCCAACATTCTCCGTTACACCTCTGGTAAATAGATAGAAAAAAATTACGGGCGCCGGGGCATTGGGGAAATTTATACACGGCATAAAGAAGATCGCACAAAAATAAAAAACGCATAAAAAAAAGCCGCACAAAAACAAGATTCTACTGTATATAGATAGATAGAATCACAATATTAATCAAAGTAAAAAAAGCCCTTCAATTCCATTTTCCTTTCTAAAAGGGTGTCGGATTATTATTTTTTGTTTGTTACTATTTCTTCATTTATTAAATTTTAAATTATTCTAATAAAATAGTATTAAAAAATCACACTCTCAGAAATGGGGGTCACCCCAGGGGGGATTCAAAGACCTTTGTTTAATTGGCGACCATATCTTTGATTGTCAGCGTGTTAGAGGGGGGGGGATTTCAAAATAAATCGACATTTTAAAATTCTTAATATGATTTTTATTAAGGTTTAACTTAAATTTCTAAAAAATTGGATAGCTTATATTAATGAGAATAAACCAACACGCAGCTGTACCCTAAAACCTGATCCCTAACTTGGATCACTTATCAAATTTTTATATTATCCCCCTCTACTTTCAATTCTGATAATATTCAAGTTCTAATATCAAATAATCATCCACCCTTTAATCAAGCTACGGGTTTAATCACTTTCAGAGAATTTTTTAAACATGCGTGCAATGTATGCACCTTGTAGTAATGGCTAGAAATCTGTTAAACTTCTAGGGTAAATTTCACTTTTATTTTCAAACATAACTTTCTCTAAATTGCCATCCCCCTTACTAAAACTTCTGTTCTTTTAAAGGCTATCTTATTTGTATTTCTTTCATTTCACTTCTTGGATTTGGGTTGGAAAAATTTGCCATTAATCTTCCTCAAAGAACCCCGGGTTATGTTTCAGAAAAAGCGGGAGTCCCCGGGCCCAACGCGCTATCCGCGCTACAGGGAAACGGGGGATTTTTCCTTTTTTTTATATGGTATTGGATATTATCTTTGTTTGTTACTATTTATTCAAAATTAAAAAAATTTAATTTTCTTAAAAAAGTTTGAACATCGTTTATCCACTAAATTTTAAAAAAAGTTTTGAACATGAGTGGACGAATAAAATTTTTTTATTGGGTTGAAAATTTTAACAAGATATATATATATATATAAGGGGAAAATGTGAAATAATAGTAGAAAATTTAATAAAGATGTATGACTTTGATAAAATGATTAAAAAATTAATTTTAAAAAAATTCAATATCAATACTTCTAATGGTTAAAGACTTCAAAACGAGTTATAGTTTATAGATTCAAAAGATTAAAATGACAACTAACCGATCAAATGCAAAAAAAATCGTACGCACTCAATTTTTCAGAAAAATTATACATTTTATCTTTACAAAATTTAAATATTTTTTTTAAAAATGTCAGGAAAAATTTTTTATTTGCTCGCTTTGATTTAAAATTTGGAAAAATATTGTGTACCAAGAAATTTTCAATTTCCCCTTGAAAATAGTTTTTCCTTTTTGTTATACTAGTTTTAAAAAAAATCAACTTAATGCAGAAAAAGGGGGAAACTTTTCGCGGTATTTTCTTTTTCATGTTGGTTAAAGGAAGATTTGTTTTTATTGAGATTTCTGGAGGTTTGAGGTGGGGGTCAAAATATAGCATGGGTGACCCAAATTGATATTAAACTTCAAATGGATTCATAACGATGAACAATTTTTTTTATTGTTAAACTCTTAAGTTGACTGCTTTTAAAAGGCGCAAAAGAGAAAAGGGGTAAAAATCAATTTTTACTTATTTAAATGACTACAATCTCTCGTCCTTGACAACCCAAAAAATCCCCGTAATCTTGTCATGTATACCAAAAATGAAACTATTTGTTTTTTAGCACAAAAAAGGGTTGTGGCAATTCCACAATATTTTCTCTTTTTTTTAGTTCCTCTATTGGTTTACTCTCCCCCTATATATATTTTTTTTTTTATATATATATATCTTGTTCAAATTTTCAATCGTTAATAAAAATACTTTCTTTCATCCATTCAAGATCAAATACAAATTTTTAAAATTTTTAGTGGATGACAAATTAAAATTTTAAAGCATTTTTTTAAAAAATTAATTCATTAATTAAATTAAAAAAAAGAATAAATAGTCTAACGCCATATCTAGAAAAAAAAATCACTCGTTTACCCCCAGCCCCCCTTTAATGGGATAGCCTTAAAAACCCTGTAGCGCAATGGATAGTGTTTTTTGGACTTCTAATCAAAAAGGGTTTTGGGTTCGAATCCCCCCCGGGGGTGCCCAATTTCCCGAAAAAATGTGATTTCTTTTTTTTTCTATACTATTTTTTTAGAATAATTAAATTTAATTAATGAAAAAATTGGGAACAAACACACAAACAAAAATAGTCAACTCCTTTTATAGAAAGAAAAATAGAAAAAAAAAAAAAAATCGCTTTCTATTTTTTTCATTTAAAAATTTAAAATTTTTCATATTTTTATCATATTTATAATTAAATTTTAAATAAATAATAAAAGTACAAAATATAAAAGTCCAAAATAAAAATTTTTTTTTGTTGACCCCGGGAAAAATTGACTTAAAAAATTTTTTTTTATGTTATTTGTTCTCTTTCAATCTTTTCGCTGGTAATTTTTTTATACTATTCTTTTTGATATTATTTTTTTATGGAAGCGTTTTTTTCCCGCTTTAAAAATACCAATTTTGCCTGGACGGAAGAAAACACAAGTGGACAGCTCATTATTGTATACTTTACAGATATGGAAATATGAAAACATCTTTAATAATCTGTAATTATTTTCTTGATTCAGGCTTAAAAATTTATTTTTACTGTTTATTTTGGTTAATTCTATCCTTCATAATTCTGCATTTCGGGTTCGGATAAATTATTGTTGTCCACTGAAAAATGTTACTTAAAGCACACATATTTCAAATTAACGATACCGAAATGAATATATTTTCTTATATTTCTTAACGAATTATTTAGACACGCACATATTAAAATTCGGAAATACTTCTTATTTTAAAACATTTTCTGACATAATTCATATGTTCAACGAAATTGAAAGTGAATAAAATTAAAATACTATTAAAATCTTGAAGCTACTACAAAACCCTTATAAACACTATGTTTCTCTAACATTTCGTAATTCATTGGTGAAGTCTTTTCTAGTAGAACAGGTTTCACACACATAACTAAAATAATAATAATAAATTAAATTTTTTAAAATTTAAAATAATCGAAAGGTTCAATATATAATAATGAAATTTTATGACATCAACAAAAAAATAAAAAATTTTCAAACATTTTTTAAATTTCAATTAAACAGGTTATAATGCGTTTAAAATTGTATAAATTTTACTGGGTCATGTCAATCCGCATTCCACTCTTATTTCTCTCCGAATTCTATAATTGCGAGTTAAATTAATGCCAGTTTTTCTTTGTATTAGTCGAAACCAATGAATCAAAATTGCCATTAGATCGAACTTAATTAAAACGCTGCTTTTTTCGAAAGTTAACCTCTTAAGGTATCCGACTACGTTCGGAACCGTGATTATAAAAAAGTGCATAAATGGATAGTTTTCACCATGTGATATTTAGTGTCACTTAGATTGAAATACGTAATATAAAAGGTATTGTTTTGAGAGGTGCACTAAAAATTTTTTATTTAAAATACAACATTTTTTGCAAAAAAGTAACTTAAAATAATCTTTCTTCAAAATGTTCTCCTTTTGTAAAAAATGCTTCTATTATAATAATAGTTTGCCTGTATATAGCTCAGACCTCTGTACAGAGGCTCAACTATGATTTTTGAAAAATTCACATTATTTTCAAAGTTTAAAAAATTATCGGTGTTTTTTTCTTAAAATTTCTCCCCTCTGTTGTCGTATAACATGGATAAACCCACTTCTAATTTATAGAATTTCAAAAATTCTAGTTGAGCCTCTGTAAGAGAGGTCACAGGCTATATGAAACAAAAAATATTCAATACATATAATAAACATTTTCTAAAAGACAAATGGGTCATTCTATGCTCAATTTTTGTCAAATATGGTACTTAAATAATTTTTATTTGTAATACTATTTCTTACAAAATAATTTTATATACATTTTCTAACTAAAGTGACAATAAATATGTAGTAATTATCCTTTATACGCTTTTTGCAAAATCACGGTGCGAACATATATTCAGGACTTCTACCTTAAAAACTCTAATTTGTTACAATTTAGTGGAAGAGTAAAATTTATTTTTCTGTTTGGTTTCACTAAAATTAGGCGAAAATTATAATTATTATGGACAATATTGATTAAAAGAAGTGATTCATTCTTGTTTAATTAATATTTTTTTTTGTATTCATACTTTTCCCTTAATTCCATGTTACTAGCATTGTTTTAGTGCAGAATCTCATCTTAGAGATTAAGGTTCATTGTCCCCAAAAGATCACGGGTGGTGGATTAAGAGCGTCATCTAATGCAGCGGTCGCCAAACTTTTTGACCTCACGGACCAGTAAATTCATAATTTAAATCCCGCGGACCACTAATAAGAATTTTTAAGGGTTAAATATATTTATAAGAAAAAAAATTGTGATCTCTATAAGTACCTAGTTAATAAAACGAAACTATTAATTGTAGTAGTACCAAATTATGAAAGCTTTATTAATAAACCATAATAAAATAAACAAAAAAAAAAAAACTGTAAAAACAAAATAATTAAAAAAAAATGGTATATCATTTTAGCATTATACCTACATTCCTATGAAATGGCGTTATTCTATGATGTCGCGTTTTTACAACATTTCACGTATTATAATGAATTGAATTATGTTTCAATGCATCTTAAAACATAATTTACGTGATGAGTAAATATTTTTCACATTTTTCTGGGGACCAGCAAAATTTTCTCGAGGACCACCACTTTGGCGACCTCTGATCTAATGGTCTTATCACATGCGCATATTTGAACAACCGTTTCGGGAAATGTTTCTAGAAGCGGTGAGGGTGAAGGTTTGTCGTAAACAAAACGATTCGCTCTGACGTCAGCCGCGCCGTATCTTCAAATTGAAAAATTACTCGCCAAATTTTCTGCTTCGGAAAATGAACATCCAATATTATTTCTTTTATTCCGCTCTCGCTTTTGTTGATGGTCGTAAACAGAATTTGAGCACCATTCTGCTTAAAATATTATGCGCCATTTCTGATGCGTTTGACGAAGCCGAGGGTGCCATCTTTAGCGCCATCTTGCTTATGACGTAGGAAGCCGAAGAACCCCATTGGTTGGAATTTCAAGCAATTTTTATTTAAAGTGATTCTTCCAGCTCACTGTGAAAAAAAATTGCTCGGAGCCGTTGCTATGACAACTAGGTAAAAATTGCTCAGAATGGTTGCTTTCAAGGAAAATTGCGAAAACGTGTGATAAGGCCTTAATTCCGCGGTTCTTAAGCTGTGGTCCGTGAACCCCTGGGAGTCCGCAGCACCTTTCTAGGGGGCCTGCGAAAATCTCGTTTAATATTAAGATTTCCTTCTCTTACAGACTCTGAATGACCTCGTAGAAAAATTGAAAGATGTGTTATCCTAGACTAGATTACTTAATTGTCCCCAAAAAAAATTTACTAGAATATGTATTTCGATCATGAACATTAATTCAATTTTTTTATTACTATTTGTAACTACATAGCCATAAATAAAACGTAATAATTTCAAAAAATACATTGTAGAAACACACATGTGCAAAGATTAAGAACTGAATTCACATAGCGGGCCAATAAAATAATGATTGCATCGATCTCAATTTCCCAATCTAATGGCACCTGCATTCTTTATTTATTTATGTCGACATTATTTATTTGAAACTAGTGTTTTGTAACCTTTTTAATTTTTGTTTGCATATATAATTATAGAGGTTAACAGTTTTCACAGAAGGAAAAAAAGGTGTTAAAAAAGCCTGTATAAATAAATAGCAGAGTCTGTCTTAGACTATCTTTAAATCACTCATCCATATGATGGGAGTCAGGGAGAGTGGTCTAAAAACTTTTTAGGAGGGGAAGGGAGTTCACAATATTGAGTTCATTTGTTCATATGCTAATGAACTGTTTTCAAAAAAACATTTGATACTTGTACATTACCGCACACCACCTCGCAACGAAGTTAAGCGATTTTTTCCGTTAGACATAAATAACAATTTATAGAGCAAAAAATACAAATACAAGTTTTTACTATTATATATTAAGTTTTAAATATTTTTTATTTAAAAAAAAAAAGGGTGAACTTCTAAGTGGGGTTTTAGGGTTCTTTTCCAAGTGGAAATTTTAACGCAATGAATTTAAAAACACTTTAAGCTCCGCTTGCAAATCGTGCTAAAAGACAGGCGATAGTATCCGAACCAAAGCCTGTTTCTAAATCCAAAAGTGATGATAAAAGCTTACAACACTGCACAGGCCTTTGCCGTCAGTACGTTTGGTCTAAAACTGAAAAAAAAAATTCCCATTTTCTTATTTTTGGCTGCTCGGAAAACCGGAGAAAAAGACTTCGTTAGTCCATTACGTCTTAAATACATTCTTTAGGTTTGGTTTATTTATTTTAATAAATTAAAGTATAGAGAGCTTCAGAGCCTTTTTGAACTATATGGTATAGGTCGAAAAGCTAATATTTCTTCACAATAATGGTTTAAACAATACTAAATGTTTTAGAAGTAAGGAAAATATTGCATTCACACACAGTGTCTTTCTGAGTGTTTTTAAGAAAAGCACTTCATGTGAGAGTTCTTGAAAAAATTATTTTATACGTTTTTTATTATTACTTTTACTTTTTAAAATTTTTTCCCGGATATCGAAAGAAACACATAAAAACTTCATGCGTATTAGAATCTATCGAAGAAAAGAACATAGAAGCGAATAGAACACTCAGTAAGAAATAAAAATAAAATTACCAGTGGTATATACACCCGATTGCGGGGTGAGTTTCAGGGGCCCAAAACCTGACTTTGCAGGGGGGCCCAAATGTTTTCCGTTACGTGACTGAAATTTACCCAGTATTTCAAAAAACCAAAGAATACCCAAGCTGAAACTGTCATTGCTAATTGTCCATCAACGCCTCAGCTTACCATTAGAAAATTCTGAACCTAATAGTCAAAGTTAGAAATCATTTAAATTTGAGAATTACCTTCAGCTGCAATCGAGCTGGACGAAACGTGCAAATAAATAATAATGCAAATACACCGATGAGCCAAAATATTGAGAACACTTTCTGCTTCAAAAATAGCTGCCACTTCCCTTGGCATGGATACTTCAAGTTCTTGGTAGATGACTGGAGACAGGTTGTACCAATTGTAAAGTCGAGAAATTCCAACTTAAAGATGTTTGATTTCTGTGAGATGCTTTTCTATGAGAACCAAAATATACACTATCAAATTAGATCCTCTGAGTTAGGTGGCTAGGATATTAGTGAGTGAGTGAATGTAGGGTTTTATGGCACAAGAGCCAATTTTCCAAACAACTTTTCAAACATTTAAAGTAAAAAATTTCCCTAAAGAGTTTTAAAAAAAGATTTTTACATTAAAACTGAAAAACAGTTTTTATAAAAAAGTAAGTTTTAAAATAAATTTTAAAAGGTTTTTGGGGAGCCCCCATCAGCTGGGACAAGAGGATTGAAATTTTCTGGTTGGAGTTAAAATCGAAACCTCTGCAATTCATATAAAGCATGTGTCCTGTAAGGTTACTTTTTTCGGTTTATACTTTCTATCTTTTTTTCTATTGCAGTATGGTTTCAGAAGGACGTTTTTTTACGAGGTTTTAGGTCCTTTTTTGGGCTGAAAAATTTTTTGAACTGCAATGGCTCTTTGAGAATGTATATTTGGTTTTTAAATGTGAAGACAGGGGGAGGTACTGTAATTTGCTGGAAAATTTTTTCTTGTTTTTTCAACTATTTTTTTACCCTGTAAAGGATGGAAATTTGTATTAAATGTAGGAAAACTTTGGGATTCTGATATTGAAAAAGTGGAAGATAATAGGTGTGCTTGAGGGGAAAAAAAACCGATGGGGGAAACTGGGGGAATAGAAGCAGAAATATTTTTTGAGAGGGTGAAGGGGTTTGGGAAGAATTTTTTGGGGGGAATTTTTTTTCGTTACATTTTCTTACAGAAGGGGGGGAGGGTTGACTGTTTCATGGGGGGGGGTATCGCAAAGCAGATGGAGGTCTGAAAATTTTGGGAATTCTGTGGCAAAATGTTTGTTGGATTCAATAGGTAAAAAACAAAGGAACATTGACTATTGGCGGTTGATGAAGATGATACTGAAGGGAAAACTATTTTTCGTTGCGGAAGGAAAAATTTTAATGAAAAGTTGGCTGAGACTCTGAATTGGCTTATTGAATATGTGAAATTGTTTTGGTTTTAAGTTTTGGAAACTGCAGGAAAGAGGATAAAGGGTTTGGGATCGGTTGATTTAAAGGCGGGTATCTTTTTTAATCTTTTATCTATATTGTGTAGTAGTGGATATTGTTAAAGATTTAGAGCCTTTATATTTTGTGATTTTGGCAATTATTAGTTTTCGGCTTTAATATAAATATTTTTTTTTAGTTTTGATTTCTTAATTTTTTTCGGTTTTCCACTTGGGGGCAGTTTTGAATCACGGAATGGGGGTTTAGGGGCGATAATACACTTAGGCCCCTAGAATGCAATATGTGGAAGCATGCCCCAGATGATATCTAGGATTAAGGGGTTTCCGCGGTATAAGTTTGGGGTGGTCCGAACCTCTGACACTAGAAGCAGGGAGAGGATTCGGTTATTGGGGTATTTTATATTTTTAAAACCAGCTTTTTTTTGTTGTGGGAATTTTTTGGGTTTGGAAAATTAAAAGAATCTTTGTTGAATAAGAATTGAATCTTTTTTTTTGATTCTTCCTTGAAGCACCTGATCAAATAAACCTTCAATATATCTGATTCAGGAGGTTTTCAAACAGGTCCCAAAAAAAACACCATGGGGAGTTTAAGATTAGGGGGGTTAAGTAAGGGAAAATTTTGGGGTTTTGGGGAAGAAAAGCGTTTTTAATAGCGGGGGGAAAGGTTTCAAAAGTATATTTCCCCGGAATATAATGTTTTAGAATTTTTTTTCCCCCCCCCTTCTGAGGGAGGCTTTGAAACAGCAAAAGGAAAAATTTGCATCCTTTTTTTGGTGTGAAATCAGTAACAATCTCTGTTATTTTTGAATTTTTTCGATGTTTT
>BMAV01006646.1:0-45016 GCA_019973955.1 Trichonephila inaurata madagascariensis | reverse complement strand
ACATTATGTCCAATATATTTTTTATGCTGTTTTTCCTAAAATTAAAATTTTTTTTAAAATTTTATAAAAATATTTTTTTTTCAAAAACAGAGGTGATGCATGGTATTTATTTGATAATTATAACTCTTTAAGTCTATTCATGTTCTTTAAAACAATAAAATTCTTCTGAAAATCAATTTTGAAAAAATTGGTCTTCGAACCTAGTCGGGTGCCTTAATGGTGAATCGTTGATCGTCAATCGTGAAATCTAAGAGTAAGAGAAGTTAAAAGACTCGGAGGACGCGTGATCTTAAATTAGTATTCATCGTAGAATCCACCTGAAGTTGTGGAAGTAAACAACGTTGGAGCTGACCGAGCTATCGAGGTTCGAGAAAGATCGTCCTAAGGAGCTTCAACTGAAACTAACGGATTTTCAATCAGAATCACTTAATCTTGTCAGATTAAGTGATAGACTTTGTGATTGATCTCAGAGTTCATCTATAAGGTTGTGTATAATTCATAAAGTGTTAAAGATAGAATAAAAGTCGCTATTTTTAAGGTCATGTCTGCTTCTTCCCCGAACCCTCTTCCACTCGCGACCTTCAGGCCACAGCAATTATTCTTACTTCTTGGTAACTGTTGGGCCTTTCACAACAAGAAATCTTGGTGATTTCTATGTAGCTTTCGTTTCATGATACAGTAGTATTTAACAATTTATTTTTTCCTGCAGTTATTTTCTTAGCTTTTTCACACTTAAACAGACATTTAATTGCAAGGAGGGAAAGAAACACTCAACATATATAATAAAATAACTGAAAAAAAAAAACTCGCTGAAAAAGAATTATTAACAGAACTGATTTCATTCCTCAAATATCACAAAGTAAATTACTTTTAAAAGGTAATATTAATCTGTTGATAAAATGCAGAGAAAAGAAGTACGATAGCAATTTGAAATATTGTGAAAATCTTTATTTATACTTCAGATTACGTAACAAATATTTATTTAAACTGAAACGGAGTGATATATTCCGTGCTTGCTTAGAAAAAATTCTTTAAGAAAATGTAGTACACAGTTTACAGAAAAGTACCATGGGATATACACCAAAGTAATACTAAGGTTATTGAATTATTTCAGGCGAAGGAAGTAGAAAATTCCCTTTCAAATACTTCAAGGCACTTATTTCAGAGTTCTAGAATGTCAATTGCTAACGTTTGTTGGGTTCTTAGTGCATTTGCATGAGTGAGAGAAAAAAGAAGTTTTTAGAACTACAATATTTGGGAAAGAACAAAAAATTAAGTACTGTAATGTAAGAATTTATTCAATTTCAGAGTTTTACTAACTTTTACCTTTGAAAAAATCAATTTTCACTGAAATTAATTTTGTAAAAGTAATATAAATATAACGTTTAGATAAAAAAAATGTATTCAACATGATTTATATTGAAAAATTACGATATATATTTAAAAGTGTTATTAAATAAGTAATTAATTTTGATGTATTTGAAAATAAACAAATCATTCAGGATACAACTTTTTTTCCGTCAAAATGAGTTCAACACATACAGAAATTTACTTAGCACAATGACAGCTTTCTTAAGAATACTTCCGAAACATATTAAAAATGAAAACCTAAATTTTCTAAGCCATATTAAAGAATTTTTTTCGTTGTCTTTCTTTAAACGAGAAGCATCGAAAACAATATACGTCAGTAATTTTTTTTAGGATTTTATGTCAATTTTTGTAACACGGATTTGGCAAGATGACGTTTGAATTGGCTGACTAAAATTTTTTTGACAGAAACTGCGTCAGTGTTTGGGGTGAAATTAAGAAATTTCTGAAAGAGATTTCTTTGTTTTGACATCTAAAAGGAGCACTCGACAAGTACAATGATGCCATAAATCTCATTAATTAAACGTTCTATAAAATTTATTTTTAAATTGCTTGCAGTTATCTATGTAAGGCAACTGCAACTTCTTATACTTCCAATATTTGCAAACCAATTTTCAATAATAATTTTCATCAAGTCAATCCCCCCATTTAATAACAATGCATTGAATGCAATTATAATTTACTTTGGCACTAAAGCTACAGTACGACCTTAATTATAAACTATACAAATTATAAAGATAAGTATTTTGTATACAATTTGTATATGATATCAACCCAGGGAGTCAATAGTAATTATTAAACTTGTTCTTAACTTAGTATTGACAAATTAATTGTCAAATACATTGTCCTGTACTGATACACATTTATAAGTATATTACATTTATAAGTATCAGTGTAAATATGTATTTTATTTTTTATTATGTCAAAATGTATTTCGTTTTGCTACCTTGCAGCAAATTAATATATATATATATATATATATATATATATATATATATATATATATATTAAATAATCTCTTATTTTCGATTTTTTGATAGTCTAAGCGCCCCCTCATAGGATTAACTGGGAGGATACAATGTTTTCGTTATGTCATTGACGCCTCCATTGAGGGGCGCGCCCCACAGCTTGAAAGACTCTGATTTAGCCCATTGTAATTTTTCTCTTCTTAAAATATTGTTTGCCAAATAATTCATACAATTTATACTAACTCATCCAGCGCACACACACAATCATATTAATAACTACATAAAAAGACTCTTGTGTGTGGTTGTGATTTTTCAGATTTTAGTGAATCATAAACAATAACATTTAATTTATACGCTGTAAATATTTCTCTAGAATATTTTGGAGTAATTTACCACTTACTTAAATATACTAGCTTGTATACCCGTTCTTCCGTGAATTCAAAAAGTAAACAGTAGAAATCAAAGAATAAAAAAATTTTGATGAGTTAATTTTAAGTGAATTGCAAATTTAAAATAAAGTCTCTTAATATATCTCTGCTCAACAAACAATCCTATTTGTAAGTATAATAGTTGAAAAAAAGGATTTTCTTTACATATAACGCCCCCGTAATTTCCTTGCAGGTAAATTTTAGAAACTCCCTTCTTAGCTTATCTCTGCTCAGCAAAAGTAACATATTTCATTATTTCAAAACTGTGGGTTCATAAAACAGAATTTTTTTTAATATAAAAAGCTCTCGTAAAACACTCTTCGGGGTAAATTTTCGAAAAACGTCTTTCATAAAGAATCTCTACTCCATGAAAGGAACATGGCTGCTGAATTTGAAGTATGTGGGCCTAAAAGTACAAAAACAGGAATGTTTGTCTATATATAACATCCCTCTAACACCTCGCAACTTCCTCTTGGGGGTCTACTTTTGTAAAATCTATTGTATGGAGTATCTCTACTTCATGACGGGAACATGTTAGACAAATTTTCAGCATGTAGATCTAATAGTTCAAAAACGGGAATATTTATCTGTAACACCACTTTAACCCCTCGTAACCCTATTAGGGCGGTGGTCAATTTTTTTAAAAACTTCTTTTGTAATGATTATCTACTCCATGAAAGGAACATACCTGCCAAATTTCAAATTTGTAGATCTCATGGCTTTGAAAAATAAATATTTATGTATACCTATAACCCCCAGAAACACCCCTTCGGGTGTCGATTTTTTCAAAAATCTTTCATAGTGAATCTCTACTTTATGAAAGAAACATGCTTTACTGCACACCATAAAAGTTGCTAAAGGTGTATTTTCGTTATAAGATTTCTTACATTGTTTTTAAACAGATTTTATTAAAAATGTTTTTCATAAAAACATTGTGGAATGTATTGAAAAAATGCCTAGCAATTATGTCATAATATGTAAATATTTTTTTATAACAATACACTACATTATCATATTAAAAATAATAATTTCTATCATATTCATCTATGTTACAAGGCACTAAGCATTTTTCCTTTTTGACATATATTTGAAAAACATTGATTAGAAAAAGCATTCATATTCAATTATTTTTATCTTTTGAAATTGTTTGTAGATTAATCTTGGTATTTGTGAAAATTTTGAAAATGGATATTTCTGGCTTATGCACGAATGATAAGATATATTGAATTCATTAAAACATTATCTTTAGTAAAATATTAATAGTTCTACTTTGTCAATAAATGTGATTAATTAAATGTGGACAATAAAGTTATTTATTGTACCAATGCCAAAAAAATAGATACTAGACAAGGTAAATAATTTATGATAAGTACTACACTTTGTACTAAGAATTTCATTTTACCAACAAAGTACTCAGAACATTGCACTATTACGGATTTCATGAAAAGAAATTCCCTATCCCATATCTTCCTTTTTCCCTTTAAGAGATTAACATCCTTATCCCTCAGGGCAAATCTTGTTTAACTTGGGCTAAGTTGCTTTTGCGTAAAAGTTTCTTCTTTCTTCTTTTTTTTTCTTTTATCCTCTTTTCAAAAGCTCTATTTCACTACTGAAGTTTTATATTATTTGCCGTTTTTTCTCCTTTAAATCATTTGTTTAAAATAAATTTTACGTGTTAATTAAGATTAATATTTTCGATATTTCAAAATATTTAAATGAATGATAATTAATGAATTACTTGAAACGTTTTCTACGTCATTAATAGATTCGAAAAAATGTACTTTTGCATTATAAAACTGAATGCGAACACATTTTTTTTTCCTCGAAAAATATTATATACTTGCATTTTTCTTTAAACGTAAATTTATATGAAATTATTATTATAATTTATATGTACGTTGTTTTGTAATATATATATATATTAATTAATTTATTTGCAAAACTCATCATGCTCCACGTTGCATAACATGAGGCTTACAGACGTAAGTGGTAACACAATTATATGGTTGAAAACAAAATTTGAAAAAAAAAATACATTTAAGACAAAATATAGAATAAAAAGGAAGGGTGGAAATATACAAATATAAATAACAAAACCACTGTATAAAACTTTGAAAATATATACAATAAACAAATTTTCTTAAGACATTTAGACTTTAAGTACAATTGACCAACAACTAAAAAACAGGTGGCCAGGAAATACTTAAACGCTTCAACTCTTTTTTAAAATTTTCTCTTTTAGAAAAATATAGTAAATATATTGTTATATATTTAGAGTCAAAATTGCAATATATTTAGATGCAGTTTTTATCGTTTTACTCAATAATAGAAGATTTACTTTTATTAATTCCGAAATTCCATCTGTAAGAGGCTAAGAAAATTCAAATTTTAAATGTAGATGGGAATTCTGAAATTTTGAGCTATAGACACAAATTATCCCCAGTAAGTCTCCAGATAAGCAAACTGGTCTAGAAGAACAATTGACTAAATTTAATTACCACATTCCAAATTTTCCAAAAACATACAGACGTTGTTGTTTGTACTCTACAAAAGCACTTAAGAACAGAACGCGATACGTCTGTACGTCTTGCTGTGTCCACTTTGGGTTGATATAGGTTTTCTAAAATTTCATTGAAAGTAATACGTATAAATTTTTAAATTTTTGAATGCAAAGTATATTTAGTTCATAATTTATTTTTGATTTCTTAGTTCTTGTGAATTATATTTTAGAAATATAATATAATTCGATAAAAAAATACGAACCATGTCCTTTGATAGAATAGCTATCTCTCAATGGGTGGTGGGAAACATATTTCCCATCAAAAAATAATCTTAAAAATCAAAATAATTTTAAGGTGTCTGAATATAGTTGCGGGAACAATATTTTGAAATATTGCTGAAAATTCATCTTTAAACTCCTTTTTTGTTTAATTATAACGGAAATCTTATGAAAATAACAAAGAAAAAAATTTCAATATATTTTTAGAAAAAAATGGGCAATTTTAGGTTAAAATTAGGCATTTTTTGCCCATCATGGCAGACATAGTAAAATAAATTCTCACTCATAAACTAAAAACTACTCCTAGAATTTATTCAGAAAGCATTTACCTATGCATTGATCTATCATCTATCATCTTTCAATAGTTTCAATTTATCACAAAATTAGGTGTCAAAAAGTGCACAGAATGCAAATTCTTCAAAACTTTTGCATTTATCATAAGGAAAATCAATCGTATAAAAGGTAAATATATTGTTTTTTTCTTAATCCCTGTTTCACAGCATGCAAATTATAATAATAAACAATGATACAAAATTCATGCAATTATCTCGAGAACTTTTTGAGGTATCATGTTTGTCGTGAGATAAAATATGGAAAAATCTGTTTCGGAGAAAAACGCATTTAAAGATTTAAAATCAAAATCTCAAAAACCTATACAGCTAAAAAAACCTAAATCAAAAGATATATATCAAAAGAATAAACTTTTATAAGAACATATTAGTATTACCGTAAAATCTGGCGTATAACGCAAACCGCAATATCACGCACACCTATACTTTGCTATACTACTTTTTAGCTCATTATATAAATAAGTATTAATTTTGGAATTTACACGTATCCTTATTTTATATAATTATTACTGATTTTATTTAAAAAAAACTTGTTTTTAAATTTTTTGATGTATTCCCGTGAATCCCGGGAACGACAGTTACATTCCCGGAATTTCCCGGATATTCTCGGGAATCGAAAAGCCTGGGAAATCAGGAACCCTAACATGCCTCCCTGTTTTTTACGAACAGCTTTTAAGTCCTCCGTATGAATACATTGTGCCTTTTTTTCACTGTTAGAAATTTTATTTTCTATGCAGCTTTTCTTTTTTCCCGAGACAATTTTCTAAGTTCTAAGAGGTGCCTCACAGAAGATAAAATGCGCTCCACATCAAATTTTACAAACCCATGTACAAAATTTTAGGAAGGGAATTATTTGCATTTTTATAAGAATATATATATAATGATAATAAACCAGTATATCATAAATTAAAAGGAATTAACGTTAATAATGCTTCTAAGCGAAATGTTTCAAGTTTAATAACTGTATCTTTAAGTAAAATACTCGATAAAATGTTACTGTAAAAGGTTTTCTAGGTAAATTTCGAAACTTTTACGAATAGATTTCCGATTTTTGTCACAAGTTGACTCAGCATTATCGGGATTAGCTCAACATTCTCATTATTGCTAGCACCAACTATGAAGCAAATTCCCTTAAATCGGAGCTTCTTAGACCTCCCAGATCTTTCTTTAGACATAATTAACTAATATATCGTATTTAAGAAAATAGGTTTCTATTAAATATATATATATATGACAACAAATGTACGAATTTATTTGCCAAATTTTAATAAAAACTAATACTAACATTTTACTAAAAATCCCCTTATTACTTTACCTAAATTAATATTTTTTTTAAATAAATTAATTAAAACACCAAAAAAAAGTGTAAAAAAGTATTAAAATGCAAACATTTCTGGTTTCGATATCAAACTTCTGGTTCGTTCTTGCTGCTCTCTCTTACCATAAAAACTGCTATAACTTCATAAATCATACAAACAAAAGTAAGGTATTTTTAGAAAGCAGAAAATTCAACTATATAAAATTTTAAGCAAAATAAATTTTGTCACATTTTCATCAAAATTGACGTTTTTGCACTAGTCAGGCGCTTTAAGTAATAAGATAAATTAATTTCGTTTTATAAATTAGTCTCAAAAAAAAATCTCCAAATCATTTTAACTTAACATTACTAGAAGGAAATAGCCATATAAATGGATAATGTATATTTCATTTTGTTAAGAATTTCTGAGAGTTTTGTGCTGACACAAAATGTCGTATTTGTCCAGTATATAACAAGGATACAAAACATGACGTTAGTGTTATTTTTCTATTTCTTAGATGCGAGTTCTTTTAAATAGAAACAACTTTCAAAAATTAAGATTTATACAGATTTGTCGATAGTAATTATTATCTTAGAAGACTTTTTATTTTTATTATTGAACCTTACACATTTTTTCAACAACTAAATCTTAAAAATAATTTCTGCTGACGTAGATTGATATCCATAACAAAATACAATAACATTTATTGCCCTTCATACGCTCAAATTCAACTCCTGATTAAATTTCAAAGAACTATTTCAACTTTCCATCAAAATACTCTTAAATGGAAATGCCTACATCATTTGGCATTTTATAAATTTAATTGCAATTCATTGCATATCTCTGCTTAGTATTTGAAAATAGTTTCTCCAATTAATTAGCTCTTTCTTGACTGTTGATAATAAATGTCATTTCGGAACACGTAAGATAGCGTCCACAACGTTATGCATTATATATCAATTATTAAAGGTAGACAAGAGCGATCACGACATCAAAGTCACTGTCATGCAAATGAACCTTATTTGGAGTAACTGTACGTCATTCAACAATGTGAATTTCGAAGTCTTCAGAAGCTCATCATAGTATTAATTAATGCCTGCGTTCTGAAATTCATAGATTGCATGGTACTGTCCCGTTGGATTTGCAAGACATTTCGTGTATTTCTGATTGAAGGGCAGTGTATATCATTAAACGGTAGTCTAATGCATTTATTCGAGAATTAAAATTTGAAAATACATTTTGTAGATTGAATAAATATTCTCTGTGAAACTGACTAATATAAGGACACATGTACTTGGTAATTAGTCTCAGAGAAACAGTTTGATTTCCGAAGATCTAAAATCATAAAAATTATTGGATTGACAACACTGATTTTATGTTGGTAATAGGGAAAAACGTATAAAATTATAAATAATCTGGAGAAACATATATTTATATTTTTCTTTGGGAAAAACTCATTTTAATGAAAGCTTTTGATAATTTGTGTCAATATATTAAAATTCCTGAATAATATTTGGCATGTTCTCTGAAGATACTTTGCTTCGAATGCGATGAGAAAATTATATCATCATCTAAAAATTAAATAATGACGATGTAATATAAAAAGTAAACTAAATCTATTTAATGGGATTAAATTAAAATGTTATCAAAATAGTTATATGCAGTTATGTATCTGTAATATATTAATATCTGTAAATTTGATTCAAGTCTATATCTGCCTCCAAAATCATTATATTTATTTCTGTTTCACATACGGTAAAAGTCAATTAAAATTGGGATGAAACAATTGTTTGAAAAGCACATCATAAATCCAAATGCATTTAGCATTTACTTAATTTCTTTTTAAAAACTCAAGGAAAAGTTTTACATATATAATTACGATTATTTATATAAAATTCTTTTTTTATAGATTTGTATCACTTAATACATATACAGAAAGATCCCTATTTAACGAATTTCACGATTTAACGAATTTTGAACTTTCCCCAATTTAAATAAAGGTAAAAACCCCCCTATTAACCGAATACTAAATCCAGATTTAATGTTTTATTTCAGTAACTGGAAAAACTCTTTTTATTATCTTGCATTAAAAAAATTGGATTTTTTTTTCAAATGGTATATACCTTTGGTCGGAGACAGAAAAAAAACTTTCCTTGTAGGAAGCAAATTTCAACAGCAAGGAGTACAAACCATTATCAGACTTTACAGATGCAGATGAGTCATGAGTGTAACCTATCATGTGATCCGAGGTTCCTACAGATCATGGGATTACAACTAGAGTAAATGACTGAACTAAAATTAAAGTCTGATCGTATAGTGATAACACAATTTTATTTAGAATAACGGCATACTGAAACCTACATTCTAAAACAAAGTAGAAACGGTACTTATCTGAGTGAGGGGTAGGCGGAGTAGGAGATCTGAGAGGGCGGAGTGGTGCTGGAAAGTAATTCTAAGGAAAAGAGAAAAAAAGCCCCGAGAAATAGCGTGCAAGTGCTTTTAAAGCTAACCGCATTACTTCCGAAACAATCCACTGCGAATTTATTACTGTTCCAATCTACCACTCTGATTTGTCCAACGGCTACTCACAGTTCGCGTAAGAATACAACCTTGTCTACCAGAGAGTGCAATGAACTGGAAATGCACCCATATTCTTTAAGTTAATCCCTGTTTCCTGTAAACAAGGCAGATGCAAAATTAAAATTGTATCTCAGGTACCAGAACTCTCGGTCTCCCATCACATGTGAGTCTTGACTAGGAAAGGAAATCCCAATCCACAAAGCAGGGGATGACTTAAGATTTTAACGATTATGATACATTTGATGTGACGGACTTCTTCACTGTGCAACAGAAGTTGTGAAAATTATTGATTTGTCAGAGCCAATGAGTAGCAATTCTAATGCAGAAATTAATAATGAAACTCCTACATCAAACCCGTTACGTTTTCTAATACCTTACATTGTTTGGAAACTGAGGAAACATGCCTCTCTCATTTGCAGCAGAATGTAAATGATCCAGTATTTTCTTCTCCACATGACGTCGAAAAGGGAACTCTTTCAAGCCAAGAATCAGAAAGATTTTCAAGCATGTATTAGTCCGTATTTTAAAATTTCCAATTAAGTGGTGCGTAAAAATTCACTAATAGCATTTTTTTAAAAATTGGATAAAAAGTGTGTAATTTCTAAGTATGGATATTTTTGTGTAGTTGCTTATAGAATTTCCAAAAGGTAAGTGCAAAAAAATTTGTATGTTTTTTTTTTTTTTTGCCTTGATGTAACGAATAACCCCGAATTAACAAACAAAATGTTCGGTCTCTGTGAAATCGTTATATTGGGGTTCGACTCTATATCAATTATAACTCAATAAAGTCAAAAATAGTTCATTAAATAAATATTTGTTATTTTTAAAAGAATACATAAATATTAATATTATAATCAGAAATCAGAAGGGAGACAATTAAAATAGGGATATCGAAATACTATGCCAATGACGAATATTCATTAACAAAACGACTGAGCATTGAAGAACATTTCTTCTTTCCATTAAGCTCTCCACAACTTGTTTTAATTAATAAATCATGATATCTATTCTATTCTTACGAGGTATGCAAGAAATGGGAGGAGATATGTCTCTATATTACTTCTTTCAAAGTCGAATTGGTATGCGGCCAAAATGTTGAGAATAACTATTGGACAGTGAATGATAACACTCTGAGTAACTAATTAGTTATCGTTTTTATACAAGTAAAGTTCAATTTTCATTAAAAGAATAATTTAAAACTTACTTATTTACTATGTATATGCATACATGGTATTGCCAAATTCGGCGTACAAATTCAGAGTGGTGCTAGTAGTCCTCAAGAAGATGGAACCTAATAACAAAAGTTCTTCGGCCAAGTTTAGTTGGAGAAAGTTACAGAAATAGACATTGAGAGGACATTGAACCTAATGAAGAGAGTGGCTAAAGGAATGCGAGGATTATAAGAATTGCTGTTTTGAGGAAGATTTTTATCGTGTATAAATTTCTCACTTGTAAGCGGAAAGTGGAAGCAACAATCTAGTATGCAACAGGGAGTTTTGTAAACATCGCGGGTGCCAAAACTTGTGGCTAAGGTATGGTAACCCAACCGCGCATTAATCGATTGTGGTGCATAGCCATCTCGACGCTTAATATCTCGGAACAAACGTGACATAGCTGTTGCTTGTCCTCAATACGTGGTAGATTTAAATCCTTAAGATTTCTTCTGCGACTATCTGAAATCACTTGTTAATATGAATGTTGCCTATGAATGTACTAGATTAATTTACAACACAAACCATTTTCATCACAGCAGTACGCATAGATATCACGTGGGTATGATTGAACGCTTCTGGAATTATTCTTTCCATCGGTGTAGACTGTGCAATGATTTTCGCGGACGTAGCTTTGAACACCCCTATAAAAATTTATCTTTATCTTTTTTCTGACATTGAACTGTGTGTCAACCCTTGTCTCCTTATTGTAATCCTTATTTTCTTCCAATAACCTCTTCAGATCTAGCATATTTTAAATAAGGAAAAAAATGTTTTTTTTATTTTTTTAATACTTCTGACTAAACTATTAGAGAAATCAAAAAAAAATGTTTTTTTGATTTCTCTAATAGTTTAGTCAGAAGTATAAATACAAGTAAAAAATAAATTTGTTTTAAAGTTCTACGTTTTGTAAGTTTAAGTTTCGTTCCATTGAGAGATACACATATTTGTACTCAGGTCTTAACTGCAATAATAAAAAGTGCATGTATGTTAATTATGTATTTTTTTCTAAATACATTTATTATATGGAAGAAATTCACAATTGTAAATTTTCAAATGAAACTTTTTAATAAAATGCATATTTTACATGCAAAAGTACAAAAAATAACACTGCATTTAGTATAGAAAACATGAATTCTAGACTTTTAACTTTCATATCTACATTTTGATGCAAATTTGTCTGTCATAAATCGAGGGGAATGTCTGATTCCGATTGAACAACGAAAAAAGTTCTAGTCCAGCTTTTACCTTACAGGTGTCCCTTAAAATATCTGGGATTATACTTCTGTGGTATCATTTATATCCTCCTCATCTTAATTTTCAACAAATGCACCAAACTCCTCAGGCAAAACTACATCTTCAGAATTTCCTTCACTTGAATTATTAAAAATGCAACCACTTTGATTCATAATTTTCTCTATTTCTTTGTAAATTAAATATTTTAAATCAGAATATAAAATTATAATAGGCTACTTAAAATATATGTGCACAAATTGAAACTTAGATTGAAGAAATAAAATTTTATTTATTCCCATTTATACGAGTATATAGACCAAAATCAACCTTAAATTAGCATGAAATATGACCATATGTAAATTTCACGTACTTCTAATTTTTTTTCTTAAAATGTTGACTAGAATATATACAGCATGATATATATTCGTACTAAAAATTAAGTGTATAACTATAATTCAAAAGTAAGTAAGCTATCGTCATAAAAAAATAACATTAAGTGCAAAATTTTTATCATGAACGTCATTACATCTGGAACCGAATAGCTACTCGGGGTGCGCAAATATGCACCTCAAATATTGCTTCTTATTAGATTGCCACAAATGTTAAAAGTGTGATAATTGAATGATCTATCAACACTTGGAAATCATCTACATCAAATAAATTTTAGAAAAACATGTAATTCAAAAGTTTTAATTATATATTTAAAAAAACAGCTCCTTTTTTGGCTCCTTGTCGAGTAGGTCATTGCTTCTTTTTGCGTTGAAAGTCCCCAGGAAAAAATACAAATATGACCATCTGGTGGTAAAACTGAAAATCGTGAACATGTACGAAAGATAACCTCCGGTAACCATTGATTGTTTTAATCCTCTAATAAAATACAGTTAAAATACCAGGTACACATATGTGTACTTTGGTTTTGAAGAGGTTAAGTGGTCTCTAATTATCTCTAGCCCTTTTTTGTTCATCTGGATGGCATTATCTTTATAACTATTTTTCCATTTTTATCATACAAAACGTGGTTCACAACCATATATGTTCTACGGTAATATTCCATTCCATTTGTACATAACATCAACTCTTTGAATTTGTATCCGAATTTAGCAACAACCTAAATTTATGGAAAGAGGAAGAAATTAAATATATAAACTATGAAAAACTAAACTATTAATACGCAAAAATAATAATAATAATAACAATAATGTCACTAGAATGACGAAATAAATGTATTTATATTCCTTCAAACAAAAATATTAATTATATGAAATTTAAATAATTAATTTATTTGTGATATTTGTTACGAAACATTTATCACATTATAAGCAATTCATCACTGCAATATTCATACATTGCATTCTAGATAAATACGAAAAGAAATTTAAGACTAGAGTTTTTATTAGTGTTGTGTGTAACCAAGGTGCAAAGTTTTTTTCTTTAGCTATGAGAAATTGTAACCAAATGTTTTATCCAATTTAATTATCTAGCAAATGGTTTTTATACCAAAAGAAAAGATTTAATTTTAATTACAAGGAAAAATACCCATGGTATTTATAATTTCTTTTCCCTTTATTTCTCGATTTCATTTAACAAAAACATTTTTAGAGGGTAAGCAAAGTGAGTGTAAACTTGATTCATTTTTTTTTCATTATTTTTTCATATGCCACTAAAAGTATTTTAGTGTCGTAAAAAGATTCAGTGTGGTTAGTGTGGTTTCTCAGCAAGAAGAATTGGTTTGAGTTGTATTATTTTGTAGTTTGAGAAGTAAATGGTAAGTTTTTGTTTTCACAGAACTATAAGCATCCTTTGTTTTTTTCAGTTTGACATTCATTTATTCCACATTCTTTCCTTTCCTGATTTTTTGTTCATTTTATAATAATTTGAATTGAATTTAGTTTAAATTATTCATGATATTTTCGATATTATTTCTTTACGTTTGAGTTAAATGCAAATACTATGCCTTTTACCCTTTTAGGCAAAGCTAAGCGATTAAATAACCTTCACAGGACGTTTTGCTAAATCCTTTTTAAACCTATTTGCAAGATATCCGCTTAGAAAGTTGGACAAATTTTAAAATGGAATGTTTAGAACATATATGGAGTACTGAAGAATGAATAGAATATTGAAAAAAAGTATAACGAGATTTTCAAATGGAATGCTAAAAGGATACGGCTGCTTTATATTTTCATTCGGAGAATTAAATTTCTTTTTTTTAAAAAAAAAATATATAAATAATAAAAAATTAGAAAAGTGTTTACTATTGAATTAGTGGAGAAAAATTCCATTTCATGTTTTTGTTGTAGTTCAAAGTTAACTAATAATCTTATTTGCCAAGAGGCTATAGTGTATCAGTTACAAAATATCAAACTTCACCATATCTATAAGCAATTGGCTGCACTTTACAATAATTTTTCTAAGTTTAATTTTGATCTGATAATAACCATGACTTTTTCTATGTGCTACAGGCAATTCTGAAATAAAATTAATAAATGGTTTTCATTCCGTAACTAGCACCTTTTTAAAACGCTCGCATTCATTTGTTAATTTTGCGTGCCAAAACTTTGATAAATTTAAGTTAAATTAAGTGGTGGTAGTTTTACTCAATTTATTTATACTGTGCTAATTTTATATCTATATGCAAGCCCATTTAATTTTAGAATCAGTTTAATGCAAGAAATGTACCCTATTCTGCATTTTATATAATGTTTTTTGAAATTAAAAGTGATATTTCTTGTTGTGAAGTTCCCATCACAGTTTGCAAATTAATGTCAGTAAACTTGCATCTGTATTTACACTTGTTGATCTTCATGCAAGAGAAACTTAGCTCGTGAATATATGCTCACCCAAATATAGAGAAATTTCCAATCTATTTAATTTTTTGATCTTCTTGGTGGGTCGTTATTTACTCACTTCTGTTTTAATGGATAGAAATAAACTGTACATTTTATGTAAAATAAATTTTAGCCATTAAATACTTTGAAGAAATATTTATGAGTAATTTCTTGTAAAAAAAAGCCATGTGAGACATTGATCCACCCCATATGTTTTTAATGTTGCTACTCTTGAAAAGACAAACAATTGTTTCACAGAAATATATAAATCTACTTTAAAATTAGAAAGGAATATAAACTGAAGTAAAATGGAAGCAAGAATTTTACTACAAATTGGTTAGGTATATATGTGGAGAAGGAATCAGTGCTCTCAAACCCTTCCCTAAGGTATGAGATTGCCGAAGAGGTTCATTCATACTGGTGTAAACGAAAGGATCTATTGTGAACTATACAACACACAAGTTGTAGTTCTTTATTCATTTACTCTTGATCACTCTCGTAGGGTGCTCTGTACACACCAGCAAAAAGAAAAGCCTCCCAGTATTCCAAAAAGAATGCGCAGATCCACGATTTAAATGAATGCTAGTCTCATTTGTACGCAATAAATTTAATAATCTTATTTGTATAATACAAAAAGTATCTTGTGCTTTATAAATATGTATCATAATTGACTTAATTGACTTTTATAATTAAATACACGTGTTAAAAGTTTGGGGTGTTCTCCACACCTCACGAGTAACGACGGTAGCAAAAACAGACGCGAGTGACACCGGTTTTATAGAGTCTTTCTGCAGAAGGTAAGTTAAATTTTTTTCTCTATATAGGCGTGAAAAAATACAAACATATATACGGACTTTAGAACGTTATGTGTTGAATAAAGAGAATGAACTGACGTTTTTAGTTATGTGTGAATCACTTACAAAAATGATCGGAAGATAATAAATCTCCACACTCTTCGACCTGTCAATATCTATATATTATTATTTCTATAATGGAAGATATAAATTATTCCACTATCATTGTATTGCATTGATCCTGCTGCACATTCAGAGAAACTAAGTTTCATTATATGGAAATAATATAACATTTATTTTTCTTAGGTTTATTGATTATTTATTTATTTGAATTGAATTTATATACTTTATACATGAAATGATGTATTTATACTTGTCATAGAATAAACGAAATGATAATTCCTATTATTCTACACCCTTAGTAAGTGTCAGGTTATAAGTATTTGATATACTTCTCTACATGCTCTTTAATGAAAAAAATGTCTACTTAACATACATTACCTTTACACTTAAATTTAAGAAAGTCTATGCGATATTTTATTCACACTAAAAAGTTCAAAGTTTCTGCAAGAAAAATTCAAAATCCATGATGTAAATTTCACTAAAAATATGTGGGCAATATTTGAAAAGAATATTTGCATTATTACATCTGCAATTTGTATTATAATATCTCATACCAGTAAAAAAAAGCTATTTTTAGCTTATTTAAATATTTAGGGATTGGAAAATATTTTCTTAGAAAATTCAAGCAGTTTTAGCCAATGTACATTGCATTCTGTCCCTAAAACATGTGAAAACAAATTTCAAATTACACAAGGGGGGAGAGAGAAGGAAGTTAAAATGCGCAGAATCATACACAATACATTCCATTTAAACTAGAAAAATAAACTGAAATAAGATAAGGGAACAAATGCTCAAATCATAGCTCAGTGTTTATACATATATAAATTTACAATTTTTTTTCTCACGATGAAACAATTAGTAAGCATTATATTCCGTAAGATATAAAAAGAAAACATATTTTTTTTTATGAGGTTTAGAAAAAGTTTTGTTTTGTCATGATGTCAAAAAAGATGAACTAAATATTTTATTTAAATATCAATAATTCTAATTTCACTGTTATGTTTTCCTTTTTCTTTCTTAATTTAATAACAATGAAATTTCTAGATCTTTCAAAAAATGTAAGCATATTTTTCTTTAGTTCTTAATATAATTGTCAAAAATAAATAAAAAAATTAAAAAGTAGAAAAAAAAAATTCAAAAATTGAAATTGCAAACTATGCAAACATTTTGAGAAACTCAACAAGCACAGATATTTTGACTGAATGGAAATCTGAAATAAACTGCCTTTGTTTTTTCCCTGCAAAAAAAAAAGTTTGAATTTTATTAGAGTCGGTTTTCTTTTATTTATTTTTGTCAGCTACGAAGAGATCTCAATAAGAAGGAAAAGTTTTTATTAATGGATGACTGACTTAAATACGACAAAAAAAACTCTCTTTCTTCGACGTCTTCGCAATAATGTTGTTTCACAAACAGTTAAATAAAAGAAAAGTTGAAAAACTAATAACTTTTGGATCCTATCGTAGATAAAAGAATAGCAAAATTCTAAAAGAAGTCAGTTCATATCACAAGTTTCTTTGAAGAAATTAAATTTTCTATTAAACTGTGCAAAGGTAAGCACATGAAAAATTGCTTATGATTACATTTTATTCTAATGTTATTTACCAAAAAAAAAATGCATTGATAGCTCCTGTTAAGGAAAATATCCTGCAACTAGTACAACGCATATATGAGAGGTGTTCAAATGAAAGTAATTCGAGGTTTGTATCCATAAGAGGCATAGAACCAGAAATGAGACGCATACATAGATAGGAACAACAATATTTAATGAGTGAAATGCCCCCAAAGTTGGTTAAAATAAATCACTTATTACGTTTAAGCAGGAAGACATTAAACCACATTGCTTTCCCTTCGTTAGGAAGTTAACGAACTCCACCCATGAAGAACGATGTCGGTTGATTATGAAACCAATTCAGACGAGGATTTTCAACTCCGACAATGACGTGAACATCATCATCGAGGTGAGCATCATTGACACATTAGACTTTACTTCAACTGTCCAAAGTTGTGATAGTCTCAAGGCGACAGATCTGGATTGTAAGCTGGATGTTCTAGGACTTCCCATTTCTTACGGGCCAGTGTTCCGACACACCACTTGGGATAATACGGCCTTGAATTGTCGCGCAAAATGATGACACCTGACAACAGCATACCTGGACGTTTGTTTTTGATAGCCTTATGCAGTTTATCAATTGTATGCGTGTATTATTAAGCATTGATGGAGACGTCGGCTCCTTAAACTGCCCTAATATAGGTCCGTACATGTCGAAAAATACCATCAACATCACCTTTCCGGCTGACTGTGCGGAGCTTTAATTTTTGGGGGGCCTAGATCAACTTTTCTAAAACTGTGGGGCGCGCCCCACTAGGGGGCGTGATAAGTCTTGGAGGGGAGGGGGCGCGAGCATATTGAAAAGTCGAAAACAGAAGATTTTAAAAAATTATTAGTTTACTGAAAGTAAGTAAACAAAATACATTCTGCCATAATAAAAAATAAAATACGCATTTACACTGATCTAATACACTTATAAATGTATCAGCACTGCATAATGTATTTTATAGTTTATTTAACAAAAAATAGCAAGTTTAATAATTACCAATGTCCTCCTGGGCTTGTCATGTATAAAATTTTATACAAAAATTAACACTTGTCCTGATAATTTCTATGGTTTATAATTAATTCCTTCATTACCGATTTAAAATTATGCGATTCGCTCCCCAGTACTTAGGTTTCCCCATTCCCAAGTTTTCCACGTAGACGCAAGTATGTTATGTATTGGAAGGGGAAGGGAGAAGAGGAATAAGCAAGCAAATATATATTCTGAAATAAGTACATTCTTCACAAACTCTGTCAAAGTCCACGTATTGCATTCCAAAGACTTCCGAATAATTTTATGGATAGCAGTGTACAGAAAAGATGGTACTTCGAAATGTCGTATATTAGGACAATTAACGTTTTGGCTGAACGAGACATATATATACGCCAGTGACACTTAAAAGTTTAAAATAATATTGTAGCTTTAACGTCAAAGTATAGTATTATTGAATTCGAAACATTGTTATTGTATGGAAGGGGGGCGCGATGGAAATCCTGATTGAATATTGAGTAGCAAATATTGAAAGTTTGAGAAGCACTGGCCTAGATGAATCTGGATGTTTCCATTGCATGCTGACGGGTTTCTTTTCCGGTCGGAAGTGGGGACACCATATTGCATCTCCTGCTACTCTATGTGTTTCAAAAAGTCGTTACCGTCATCCCTGCAGCACAAGAAATGCCGTAAGCTCAGGCTCGTTTGCTGTTTATTGTGGTGTTCAGACAGCATGCTGGGTAACCATTGACAACAAACGATAATTCAGAATGTTGTGGATAATACCGTGAAAAGTACCGATGGAAATGTTTAACATTTGTGACGGTACAAATGTCTCTCTCTATGTCTATTTATTTTGATTGCTTTGTCAATGTCCGTAATCCACTTTTCTGTCCCAACTTTGTGCGCCTGAATATATACGTATCACCGTACACAACCAGTATTCTGTGATAAATATCCACCAGCTTACTTCATTCCATTGTTATTACAGTTTGCTGGTCCGTTTTTGATGCAGTTGTATCCTCATCAGGTATTTTTTTAAACGAATTCCCACGTGCTTATGCTCACAAATCTGCTTTTTCATACACGTGCGTTGTACATACACCTTCACTATTGCATTTGTTTCACGAAAATACATTGAAAATTGTTCACATGTGACATTTGGAATAATTCATTTAAACACGCATAATAGATTCATAAAACCGAATATATTTTTAAGATATTATAGTTACCTTGAGTTCACTGCAACACAATTTCTATTTGCATTATTCAATGATTCATCTGAAAAGCTTTCACACACTTCATACAAAGAAATAAATATTTCTATTTTTTTTAGAGTAAAAACAATATGGGACTAAATTGCAAACTAATTTAGATATAAATAGCATGTATAAATTTATTCAAATATATTAATTATAATCTTTATTTTAAGTTATAAATGTTATTACGTGTACAGTGTTTATTACTAATGGTTGAAGGAATGTTTATCAGATAAATTGCTAGTTATTTTCTATCAATTCCCATGATAGAACAAGATACTGTTTATCAAAGACAGTAGAAATATTTTCTATTTGTAGTATCAATATTCTCAACATGAATTAGGTACTTCTTTGTGAGTCTAAAATTGTGTGTTGTCGTAAAACTCAAACATGTTCTAATTTTATTTCATTGTCGAATGTGTAACCTCAACAATTAAGTAAATATTATATTGTTGCTTCATTTATATTTTCTTTATCTCCGTATTGATGCAATACTTCATTGAGGAAATGTGTTGTTGTCCAAATATCTTTCTTGATATTTATATTACACTTAAATACAATTAAAATAAAAAAAGAAAGAAATTGAAGCAATTTTTTTGTTCATAATATATTTTATTTTTACTTAATAATTAAATATGCTCCTAATTTACAAATCTGGATCCAGACTTGACTATACTAATAAGATACAGAATATCTTACAATAAACTTAAACAACATGTTCTGGATAACTCTCTAGCACAGTGCTTCTCAAACTTTCAATATTTGCGACCTAATATTCAATCATAATTTTGATCACACCCCCATTCCACACAAATAACAACGCCGAAATTCAATAATACTGTACTTTGACGCTAAAGCTAAAATACGACTTTAACCTATTAAGTGCCACCGGCGTATATATACGTCTCGCTCAATTGGTGCGTTAAATTCCCCGGACGTAAATATGCATTTTTCCGAAATACGATCTTTTCTGTACTCTGCCAGCCATAAAATTATTCCGAAGGTATTGGAATGCAGTATAAGAACCTTGGTAGTGTTAACGAAGGATTTACTTTTTTCAGAGGATTTTCTTATTTGCTCATTTTCTCCCCCACCCCTTACCCAACACATCACATAATCATTCTTACGTGGAGGCATTGGGGATCGATATATATATATATATGAGACAAGCCCAAGAAGTATATGGTAATTTTTAAACTTGTTCTTAACTGGAAATTGTTAAATTAGTTATAAAATACCCTGTGCAGTACTGATATATCAGAGTATTATATCAGTGCGAAGGTTGATTTTATTTTTTATTATGTCAGAATACACTTTGTTTGTTTACTTTCAGTAAATTAATAAATTTTTTAAACTAATATTTTATTTTTGACTTTTCAATATGCTCGCCCCCCCCCTCTTAGAGTTATCACGCCGCCTAGGGGGACACGCCCCACAGTTTAAAAAACACTGCTCTAGCAGAAATAAACAAAGTATAGAACTATAAAGTGCATGTTTAGATAATGATTACAATGATAATGATAATGATAATGATAGGCCGTTGAAGGCTATATTGGAAAATAGATACATGAAAAATTTTATAAAATTTATAAGTAAAATAATTCTAAATTAACTTTTATTGATTTCTTTCTTAAAACAATTTCATATAATTATCATATTACTTAAAAATTTTAATTTGACATATATTTTGAGATTATAGCTTTCTTTTTTTTAATTTCAGACAGAACAAAGTAAATATCTTGATAATACACTTGATGGTGATTTGACGATCTGCTTAAAAATATTCTAAGTCACATGATGGAAGATTTTATTTATGATTTACTCACAGTAAAGCACTTTAAATTAGTTTGAGTATAAATTACCTCATTCTGTTTTTTTTCCTTTCTGAGTTTTTATGCACAAATATTGATTTCATTACTAATATATAAATAAGGTTAATTTTAAATTAATCAAATTTAACTTTAAAACTGCGAGATAGAATTTAAATTATATAATCTTCGAAAACTCTGTGAGTTGAATATTTTATGGATACATGATAAATAATAATTTTTTTTTTTTGAAATTAATGATTTACTATATCTAGTTACACATTCCAACATTTTACTCATTTATTGTTGTTATTATGTTCAATCTAAGTATGCCCGTTGTAAGCAATACTAAGATTCAATTCTGAAAATCAATTTTTTATTTAGCGTAAATCACTTACTGGCAAAAGTATTTATTCTTTGATTAAATTTTAACTAGAAAAATATAATTATATTAGTTAATGAATTTTTTTTTTAATTAACTTCTTTTAAAAAAGGATGAAATTAATTACTATTTTTACAGAATTTCAGCTAAGGCTCTTGTGAAAACAATTTGACTACATTTAAATTTAATAGAATTCGAGATAAAATAAATAATGGGATTAAATATTACTTATTTTAAGCAAAAGAGAATGTCTTCGTCATTATTATTTAATATCTCAAACATCATTTCTATTTGAATAAAAATAATGCTTAGATTTAATATATTGCTCCATGATTTGCAGCCCCTACTACCAACCAACGAAATAAAATACAAAAGAGAAAGCAGGTATAAATATATTAATTAATAAAAGAGTGAAGAAATTAATTTCATAAAGAAAACATTTTTATCATATTTTATTCATATTGAAAAAGATTTATTTAGGAAGGTTTAAGTCAGAAACAAAATTTAAAAACTAAAATTAATATTTTACAAACAGTTGATAGATATTATAAAATATTATCGTTATTTTTAATTGAAAAATAATACATTCAAAGTTATTATTTTAGAGAATGTATAGTGTACTTTTAATGCTATCTTATAAATTGTACCTCAATGAAATCTATTTTAATTAAATGAGCTTTTAAAGATTTTGTTGCAACAGTTACTAAAATGTTTGATTTTGATTTAATAAATAACATCTATTTTGTTTTCAGACTTTATTTTGAACTTTTTGTGGGTATATATACATAAGGACATGGATAACTATTCTACGAACAACAGCTATTACTTATGTAATTTGAACTTGCCTTTTTTCTTAAAAATATATGTAATATCTATGATAAGAGATATATGATATAAGATTTATGATAAAAAAAATGAAATCTAAGAGAAATTGTTTAGAGAGATATTTAAATCTTTCATATATATAAGAATATACTGTTGTTGTTTCTAATGCCACCCGATCGACAGTGTCCGGTGAAATCTTCAGAAATTAATCGTAGCGTCTGACGTTAGTCACAATTTTCAGAACTATGTAGTTGATAGGACGCTTTTTCTCCCTTCCTTTCCATTTTTGAAGGAGAACACCCTGGGGAGTAGTCATGGATCCTACTACCTCTCATTTTCTACCACCAACCTCTCGAGAGGACGTATGACTCGACGACATGTTTAGAGTTTCTTAATGCCACATATTTCCTAACATCAATGCCTTCTGAAGAATTCGAACCCGTGTTTTACGGTGTCAGCGCTAAAGACTATAACGTCCGGGTGTCATACAACTATAAACATATACCTAATGAATGAATAACGAATCCAATTCTAAGATTATTTCTGAGGAAAGTTCGTAAATTAAATACTCTGCGTACAAAACATTATGTTAATTTAAACATACAATATTGAAAACGACGTTTTTAAATTAAAGAACGAAAATATAACTATGCCAGAAGAATATAACTGAATTTTCCAACTAGGAAAGACTTCAAGGACAAGTACTATTCTGTTATTCATTGGAAATCAAACAGAACAATTTAGAACTTAAATTGAAAGTAGTTATAAATGTTAAGGTAACCGACTACATTCGGAACCGTGAATTTAAAGAAGCGTATAAATGAATAATATTTATGATATTTAGTGTCACTTAGATAAGAAAATGTATATAAAATTGTTTTAAGAGTAGTATTACATTAAAAAAATATTTAAGTAAAATTTTTGACAAAAAATCAACATAGAATGACCCAGTTTCAAATATTCTCCTTTTCTGAAAAATGCTTCTATTATAATAATATTTTGCCTGCGTATAGTTCAAACTTCTGTACAGGGGCTCAACTAGAATGTTTGAACTATATTACTTAGAAGTGGGTTTATCCATGTTTTACGACAACAGAGGGGAGACATTTTAAGAAAAAAACACCGATAACTATTTCAATGGATTGTAACTCTGAAAATAATGTGAATTTTTCAAAACTCATAGCTGAGCCTCTGAACAGAGGTCTGAGCTATATACAGGCAAAATAGTATTACAATAGAAGCGTTTCTCACAAAAAGAGAAAATTTTGAATAAGGGTTATTCTGAGTTAATCTTTTGACGAAATATTGTATTTAGATAAATTTTTTGTCAAAAAGTCCTTAAAACAAGTTTATACATGTATTCTAATCTAAGTGACACTAAATAGCATGAAAATTATCCATTTATGCTCTTTTTTAAAATCACGGTTCCGAACGTAGTCGGATACCTTAAACGTGAGTCCCTCTAGCGACATGGACGATATCATAACAAACATGGAGCAATAACTCGTGATATACTCTTATCTTCCAAAAAGGCTGCAAATATGCGTTTCTGAAATTCGTCAACGTCAATTAGTGATGGTAGAACGAACATCCAATGTTTGATGTAGCCTTTTGGTATATTTTAACTTTTCGACATTTTTTTCATTAAAATTTTTGTACTTTATCTGTTGCATTGATTATATAAATGTTTAACATAGGTCAAGAGGTGATCTTAGAAGTAGACAGATTTAGCATATTTTTAACATGCACAAAGAAATATTTTAAAAAATGTCTATAAACATAAATATATCTATTTTTTTACTACCTTATTTTGCAGTATTTTTCTGTGCGCAACGAAATGTATTTGGATGTAAGAAAACTATTAGTCTTCATTCATCTTGAAAATCTGCTTAATTTCTCTCGCTTGAATAGCACTAGAGTTTATCAGAACTTTATTTGAAAGAATAGAAGAAACACATTATGTATGCTTTGTATGAACTTTAAGACATCAAATTATGATTTAATTTAGCATGATATTTTCTTCCTCGAATATAAAGAAAGATCTACATTCAAATTAGTTATTCATTTAGTGAAGGCATGTACATATTTATGAATTGTTCATTAAAATTAGAAAAAATTCTCAAAAAAAAAAAATTTAAAAATTCATTTTTTTTTCTTGGAATTTCAAATAAAATTTAGAACATAACTAAGTTTCTTAATTTGAAACATTTTTTTTCATTGTTACTCAGTTGAACTACAAATGGTTTTTTAAAATCAAATTTTAAATTTTAAATGTATTTGTTTGTATTTAAGTATGCACACACATTGGTTATTTTTATAAAATATAATACAAATATATATTCAAATTTCTGGGACACGTGAACATAACAGCTCCTAAGTTTTATTATACCATGTCGCGGGTTTTTCTATACCATATGTATTTAACAGTTACTAAAGAATTTCTCCGTTTTTGTATTATTTATTGTAAATGTTTGTAAGTATATTTTATGCGAAAATTCCGTTGTTTGTGTATATTACACTGAATTCTGTGTAGAAATTTTATTTAAATCATTTGAGATTCAAATTGCATTTTTTTCATATAGTTCGACTTTTTATTTTTATCATTTTAACATGTACATTAATTATATTGATCTCGCTCATTTTAAATATATTTTTTTGTTAGATATTCCTTTGAGATTAATATAAACCCCAATAAAACTTATTGAAACATTCTTTTCCTTCTATTGCTATCATTTTTGTATAATCTATCTTGTCTGCGGAGTGATAAAACTACCCATTGAATTCCTTCACATCTGAACAATAATTCGAAAAAAAGATATCTTATAGGGTAATAACGATGTCTGGAGGAATCCAGGAATTATAAGCTTTACCACACCGACACATTTATCATCTTGGCAATAGTAGTATGCAGAAAGAAAAAAAACATTTTAATGTAATGGAAATTTCCTTTTTGAAGAACTCTGAGAAAGTACCGAAAGGAAATTTGACTTGAACAAGAAAAAAAGAAATACCTAAATATTTGATGCGCTCTAAAATTATCTAATCAAATGAAGTAGATTAGCCATTTTTTTATTCGCTGTTTTTTTTTCCTAATGTGCGTTAAATTCCTTTAAAATCAATGAAATCAATATAATGTTATTTATTTTTCATTCATTCTCGCAATGTATCAATACATAGACTATATTACACACACACACACATACATACATACATACATATATATATATATAATATTAAAAAGAAAAGAAATTCCTTTTAAGAATCTAATTTCATAATTTCTATTAAGCTATGCATAATAGGATCAGTAAAAGGTTAGCTTGGGCCAAGCAAAAAGAAAAAAACGATATTCATCAAAATATAAGTTTTTTTTTTTTAATAATACATTACATTAAACATATACAAGAACAAAAAAAATATATGTTTACTTCCTGACTCCTGACATCTCTTTTATGATAATATCTTTCCCATTTCGGGAGAAATTTTCTTATTTTACAACATATTGTTGAAAGCCGATAAATTGGCAGGGTCGCAAAAGTTCTCATTGAGGGCCACGAGTTTAACACCCCTGACTTAGAGAATTTTCAAGGCTTAACGTGAACATTAGTTTAAAACAAGTAATATAAAAAATAGTTTTTAAGTCAATTCCTACTTGGATCAACAACGAAAAATCTTATTTTAGCTACTTTTTATTAAATAGTTACAATTAATATAAATATGTATATACATAGGTCAGAATCACAACATTAAGTGGTAATTAGTTTTTTTTTAATTATCATGAAATTATCATATTGTAATTTTAATTTCAATCCAACTGAATGCTTTAATGCATGTAAAAAAAACCTTTTCAAGTTTTGACACAAGTCGCCAAAAGGGTCGCTAAGTCACCAAAGTGACTGTATTTGTAATTCTTTAAATAATTAGTTTTAATCAATTACTTTTTATTAATTATAGTTAAATTATTGTATTGTCATCCAAAATGATCCTGTATATAAAATTTCAGCTTAATTCAGGGCTTTAAAATGAATTTTATTAATGATTGAAAATTCCACCAAGATAAATAAATAAATATACAAATATATAAATAAATAAATATATAGACAGTGCGAGCTAATAGTAGGAATTAAAAAAAGGAAAAAAATCACATTTTTAGTCCTGTTGTATCGCCAGAAAGTTTCTAGAATTACTTGAGGCAAAACTAAAAAAAGTTTTTGATAGTATTATTGTGATTTCTTGTGAGAAGATTATTTTGAGTTTATGGGATGTCGGTAAATTCTGTATAATTTTGATACCACATGATTCGTACTAAGTTGTTCTGTCGGAGGATATTCAGTTAGTAAAATTATTTTAACAAACCTAAAGAATTTTTATTAGTTAATTTATTTTTTTATAAATTAAAATTCTGCTAGCTTGTTTGAAATGGTTTGTTCCTATGCTAGAGATGCAGAAAATATAATTTAAAATTCTTCCTGTTCTATACTTGCACACGATTTTTTTCCAAGGAAATGAAATTACAGGAAATACAAAACCATAATAATGAAACTTGAATTATGTGTATTCAGAAGTTGAAATAATTGGTCCAAGTTTAAGGAAATGTGATTGAGTGCTTAGGAACCACAAAAGACTGCATTCAACTAAAAAAGTTAAATTTAGTCTTGTTATTCTGCTCCAGAAAGAGAAGTTCAATAAATTCTTACTGCGTAGTTTCATGTTACTAGAAAATTTAATATCGCAAGTTTTCCTCGTTCTTCAAAGTCACTGGTTATAAATTCACTTTCAAAAAATATTTTACGTTTCAGAAAAAAATACTATTTCCATTACTTCGCCAGACTTCCGGGTAAAAAGTGCCTTTAATTCAGCAAAAATATATCTTGCTTTATAGGATTTTATTGAATCAATAAATTATAGATAACCAAATCTAATATTTTAGTAGATAATACGATCAGAATGACATTAGCAGATTATTTTTGGACTCAGAGAAAAAAAATAACAAAACACATACTACTTTTCTTTTGCAAAAAATCTAGATATTACTTTTAGTTCGAGACTTTTCTGCTTCTAAGAGAAAAATTTCCTTTTGCATATTGCGTCTAAAGATTAAAATAGCATCAATATTGCTGTCTAAATATATAAAAACAATGTTCACAATTACAAGGTATCACAAATATAACATTATTTTCCCCAAATATATAATATATATGTAATAATTCATTTATATAAATTTTCTCTCAAAGGATTATAATTCATGATGATTTTGAGCCCCCTAAGAATTCACATGATAATTAATTTCTAATTTACCTACCTAACGGGATGTAACTATAACCTTATCTCCTAAAAACTGAAACTTCAGCGTTTTTAAATCAGGATGGTGCAATCTTGCATCATAGGCGTCAGCGAACCAACCAGAAAAACTTCACCGGAAATATGATTTTTATAGATTCTGGTTGATCGTAACTATAAATAAACAAGATCTCGTTAGCGAAGAAAGTCAGCTTTTGTGAACATCATCTAAGCCATGTGTGCTTAATATCTTGTTTTGTGCGTTGTTACTTGTTTTTTATTTGTGAGTGTTCTTATGTAACTAAAAAATATGGATTTGAAAGAACCGAGTGTTATTTTTAGTTAATATGCGAATTTGTATTAAATTTGAAAACATTAATGTTTTTATATGGCTGTGCACTTGTTTATTAAAACTGATATATTGGTAAGGGATTGTTTGAAATTTAATCATTACTTGACTCTTTTTTTTTTAACTAGTTATTTGATTTTTTCCCGATTAATCAAAAGTTACATTTGATGCGGTTTTGTAAAGAGTTTATACATATGATTACAATATCCTCTGAATATTTTTGGAGTATAATATTATTGTATGGAGTGGAGGTGGAGGGGGGTATGTGTGGATAATAAAGTAAAAAAAAATGCATGTTCATGTGGTAGTGTCAAACTTAACTTATAATGATTTGTAAAATGTTTCATACATCTAAAGTTGCTAATCACAGATGAAATGAAAATCAATTTTTAAACATACCCAAAAATTTGTCAAAAGAAATAAGTTAACAGAAAATACCTTCAGTATATAATTTGACGAAGAAAACTAAAAACTTGAATTCAAAAGATAAATCTTGCAATAAAAATAATTTGAAATTTTTAATTGAAAACAATAGTGGCAGTAATAAAACTAGTTTCAATTACACTTTGATTTAGTATATTAAGAATTGTTTGCTCTCTAAGTATAAAAAGATAGCTTATTAAAATATGATAGTACTGATAGTTTTTTTTACGAAATCTTTCTAATATTAACGTTATTAAATTCGACAGAACTGAAAAAGAAAGCATACGCACATAGAGCAATTATTCATCTAATTTCATGTATAAAATATAGAGTTTATAAACATTTTCAGTTTAATTTTTACCAGACAGTATTAAATGCATAATTTCAATTAAGAAGAATAACAAATTATGAGATTCTGATAAAAAAAAAACTGAAGCTATTATTAGAATATGTGATGTTTTTAAAAAGAATTAGCTGATTTAAACAGCCAAGATTCATACATGTTTGTATCGAAATAATGTTAAAGAAACACTTTTAATTAACGTTGCTCAGTAACGAGTCAACCGTGTCTGTGATTAAAGCTCAATTACTTGTGATTGTGAAAGAGTTCTGTGAAAGTTTTGGAAAAGTTTTCTAGTTTCGATGAAAATCAATATTAATTACCAAAAGTCCACGAAACATTTTAAAGTCAACTAAGTGATTTGAGCGAGTGCTCCATGATTAAAATTCCATGAAATGTTTTCCATGATTTAAATTTTTGTTTCTGTAAACAGAAAAAAAGTAGTTGCAAAGGCATTTAATTTTTTTTTAAGGATTCGTTTTGACGTTGTAAATTATAACTTACGACTCTCAACGATTAAAGCGAAATATGAAGTATATTATTTCGGAACAAAATCTGCCATTATTGTGCACTTATGCAAAATGGCACAAAAATGGCCCCTAAATGCTGCACAACCTGATTTCATGTTGTGAGAACAAGAAAAATCTCCGAAGACTTGTTCATGTATGATCCCTAGTTTACAAGAAAAATACTATAAATAATGGTGAATGGTGATGATGGTTCATAATGGGGCACCAGTGAATTTTTGTGATCTTGTAAGTGAGTGGCTGAATAAGGCACACAGAATAAGGTTGCTGAAGAGGACTCCGGTTCTGTGGCCACCACGATCGCCACATCTTTCACCGTTAGATTTCTTGGGGAATTGGTGTATCGAGACGTAGTGCCTGCACAAATGTACTTAGTTGCTCGTCCGCATACAGCTTGTACTTCGGTGTTCACCGCACTGCTGCGACATGTGCACTCGTCCATTCCACTGCATGTGGAATGATATGAATGATGGCCATTTTGATTATCTTCTTTTTCAATTCCCACTATTAGCTCACACTCTCTATATATTTATTTATTTATTTATCTTGGTGGAATCTTCAATCGTTAATAGAATACATTTTAAAGTGCTCAATTGAGCTGAAATTTTATATACATGATTATTTTGGATAACAATGCTATAATTTAATTATAATTAATAAAAATTAATTGATTAAAACTAATTATTTAAAGAATTACAAATACACAGCCACGTTGGCATCATTTTTGGTGACTTAGCGAGCCTTTTGTCGACTTGTGTCAAAACTTGAAAAGGTTTTTATCTCGCGTTTTAAAGCATCCCAGTTGAACTGGAATTTTGTATTCACGATTGCTTTGGATGACAATATGATACTTTAATGATATTTAATAAAAATCAATTATCACTTAATGTTGTGATTCTGTCAAATGTATATGCATATTTATATTAACTGTAACTATTTCATCAAAAGTAGGTAAAATAAAATTTTTCTTAGTCGATCTAAGTAGTAATTGACTTAAATTTTTTGTTTATACTACTTGTTTAAATATTTTCAATACTGCTGTTGACTTGTCCAATATGGTGTTTTTCTTTGCTTTGGCTGTGACCATTCTTTGTTTTTCTATTTTTCTCGTTAACAATGGATTGTATAGATGCAATTTTTGGTCCTTTCTTATGTACTTCTTACTAGAAATCTGGTTGTCCATAGTTCGAGTGCTACTTTTGGGACACTCTGTTTGTCCGTTGAAAAATGTATCTCCATCCTAATGCAGACTTTATAATTGGCGTCTCACATTTTTAGAAATTTAAGACGCTTTGAGTTGAGAATAAATTAGAAGTAAAATAAAACTTTTTAAAAACAAGCTTTTATTTAAATGCTCTAAAAAGAATAAAATAAACTCTTTTTTTTTTTAATTTTTTTTTTTTTTTTTTTTGCTATCAACTTATAACGTCATTACACAATTTATGATATAAAAGCTTGTCGCAAGATTAAAGTACACTTATTTACTTAGCTTAAAAATTTTTAAAAATTAAAATCAATCAGATCAAGTTATTTAATTTGCTTGTTTATCTACGCAGGAAAATCTCTTGACAAGCTTTTATATCATAAATTGTGTAATGACGCTATAAGTTGATAGCAAAATAATTTTTAAAAGAAGAGTTTATTTTATTCTCTTTAGAGCATTTAAATAAAAGTTTGTTTTTAAAAAAGCTTTTTTTTTACTTTGAATTTATTTTTAACTTTTTAGCTATCGCTGGACAGGTTTCTCAATCTATTCATCTCATTCAACGCACCATTGTTACAAGGTCGATTGCCGGTTAATTTTGAAGAGGCTAGCTCAGGGGTACTCAATCTTTTTTCCCGCCGGGCCACGTATATATCATAAATATTTCACTAGAGCAGCAACAAGAGGATAATGGGGGACGGGGATAAACACTGTAAGACCCAAACAACATTGGACAAAGAAAAGTTAATAAAAATATTAAAAATCATTTTTTTTCCTTTTTTTTTCTTTTAAAATAATATTATATTAAAAAAGAAAAACACAATTTTTTTTTAAAAACAGATAAGTAATTTCAAACCAACTTTTTTAAATTTTTGAGCAGAATTTGGATAATACTCTTCTACAAACGAAAAAAATTTCGTGCGATTGTCTTTAAAAATAACGAAGTTTTTAAATGGTTTATTCAAAATTTAAGAACTTTTTGAAAAATCGTAGAAAAAGAAAAGGTTTTCGGTATTTTATTTTTTAAATGACTGATTCTAAAAGAGAAAAGCCTGAACTTTTTTAATACAGAATATCGATTCATTAACACGAAAATAAAATTTCATATGGAACGATTAAGAAATCATTTTCATGAAAATGCCTTCTAGAAAAATCGTAAAAATAGAAAATATCATTATTTATTAAAAAAACATTGCACCGTATAGTGACGAAATAAATGATCTTTCCGATTATGTAATTAATTTTTGTCTCAGCTTGATAGAAAGAATAAGATGGGTTTTTAAAAAGGTCGAAAAATCAGAACTTTTTCAAGCTCAATCCCAGGAGTAAAGGGTTTATAATTAATATATTTTTAACCGATTGCGATATTTGAATATAAATGGTGAAAACATGTGTTGTCATCCAAACTAAACGTATATACAAAATTTCAGCTTAGTCGGTTGAAGGCATTAGCTTCAAATTAAGTTGCAAGATTCCACCCGAACAAATTACTTTAATTAATTACTTTTTAACTAATTGTGCTATCAGAATATAAATGATCAAAACGTACATTGTCATCCAAACTAAACGTGCATACAAAATTTCAGCTCAATCGGTTGAAGACATCAACATCAAAATTGAGTTGAAAGATTCCACCCGAAAATTTTACATTGCAAGTTAAATAAAAGCTTGTAAAAAAAGTGACAAGACATGAATATCATAAGAAAATATTTTTAAGATATTTCGATAAACATTTGCTATCAATTCAAGATTATCAACAATAATTTCTTTCTGATAACTATATATTTCGCAGGTGATGAAAAGTGAAATTTTGCGTATAAATTTGAATTTTCAAAACAAAAAAACACACTATTCAGCTACTGTAAGCTTTCTGGTAATTATGTCACTTTGTTTCAATTCTGCTCTAACTATATTTGAACTTATGCATAAATACATGTACCGATTTTTTTGCAATTTTGAAATACATTATCTTTATTGAGGCGGCAACTTACATGTTTCTGGGAAAAGGTTAAGATGCTCAGTATATCTGTATTATTTTAGAAGATACTTCTAGAAAATATATGTGCACAATTATTGTTTCTTTTGCTTCTATACCATACAGTGCGCAAATCAGCCCGGATATAGGGCAATTAACTTTGTGCATTAAGAAAGAGCTTCTTAAACTTCCAATATTTGCAACCCGATTGTCAACCATAACTTTCATCACCCCTCCCCAATACACTAACAATGTATTGAAAGCCATAATAATGTACTTTGACGCAAAAAAGCTGCAATATGACCTTAATTATAAATCGTACACATTATCAAAATAAGTTTTAGATTTTGAATATGTTACTTTTAAGAAATATAGATTTTAAGGAAATTGCATTTAAGTAAAGGAATAAGTAGTTTGTTATTTTTGCTTTCTACTCAGAATGAATTAAGTTTTGCTTCCTTTCAGTAAATTAGAAATTTTTTAAAGTAATCTTTTATTTTAGACTTTTCAGTATGATTGTGCCCCCCATGTAGGAATATCTCCCTCAACCTAGAGGGGAGCGCCCCACAATTCGAGAAACGCTGTAATAAATTTTGAAATTTATCAGAAAGCTTTGGTATCCAATCCTCGATATAATTGATTTTTTAAGAACTATTAAATTAAAAATACATTTCTTAATTAATTTCACACAAGTACATATAAATATTGAAATCGGTCTTTATATCAGTGTGATAATTATTAGATTTTTCTTAATATTCTAAAACGAACTTCTTTTTTCCAAAATAGAAATAAATAAGACCTCTTTAACGTAAATGGATCTCTCACCGGAAAATTCTTACATAATTATATTAAGTGTCTCTTGCGTAAGCCACTTATCCTAAATTTACCAAATCTGCCCATTACCCATAATAATTAAATGTTATTTTTTTTACTGTTTTGAAACACCGATTAATCTTCTTGAAAGTATTAATTTAACAAAATTGTACATCTTCATTTTTCAGTTCCAATTTCATTTTACTACGGATGAAATTTATATGATTAATATAGATTAAATAAAATGTATATTATTACTGCATACATCTCAATCACATATTTTTAGTATTGTTGGAAACTGGGATAACCATTTCTAAATATTTAAAAAACACAAGTAAGCAATACATGCAAAAATGTTTCTATTATCATAGTTATAACAAGGAAGTTTAAAGCAAGATTAGGCTTTGGTAGAGGATCATGCTCATGATTTTCTAAGCGTGTTCACTAATTCATGAGCAGCTTCCCCAAATATCCTTTAATCTCAGAGAAATTCAAAATTTGAGGCAAACTAAATCCTATTCTAGGACTACATTTACAATCACAGCATCGTAAGGAGATTATTACTAAATTTCAAGCAACACACTTACTCATAAGTGTCCTCCTTTACTGTCCTGCTTTAATTCAATCATTAAATATGCAGTATTCTCGAATAAACAAGTTACTGAGACAAATGAAATTGAACGACATTGTTTCCTTAATTAAAAGATTTTATAAGCCTTCATTAAAGCAAATGAAACCTTATTATTGCTTCAAAAGATCTAAATTTATAGTTCGAAATCATCCATTTTGCTTAAATATTGCATTTAAAAATATTTTAAGCGAAATACTCTATTTAAAATAGTAAAATTTGCTACAGCCCAATAATAAATTATATAAATTAGAGTTTAGTATTGTAGGTGTCACTTTCTTTATTAATTATTTCTAAATACATACAGCATACATGTTTTATTACAAAAATAACAGGTACTTAAATGCTCTCAATGAAACTTTCACTTTGGTAACTATTAGCATTTTTAGTATACATCTCAAGGAAAACAAACTCTATGTAAAACAAGACATTTCTTTCTTACTTCTTTAAATATGGATCTAATATTAAATGTCACATTTATTTAGATTTCCAAAGATAAATTTTATAACAAAAGAAATTATTGATGATAATTTTTCTTTGGAAATTAAAAATTATATATTAAGTGATATATGAATATACAGTTATATAATATGTATATGTGTGTGTGTGCGTGCGTGTATGTGTGTGTTGATATATGTCTTACCATTAAGCTTTCATACGTGATGGAAAACATTCTTACAACTATCTCCCCTTAATATAAATATGAGTAATAAAATTGAATTTCTAAAACTAAAGATTATGTATTTATTACACACTTGTAACCTTTCCAGGGGGTTAATTAATGTAAAAAAACGTTCTAAGCAGATCTCTACTCAACAAAAAAAAAAATAAAAAATAAAAAAAGTCATGGTTACCAAAATTTAAGGTTGTAGATCTGCTTGTACAAAAATTGTTATTTTTATCCATAATATCCCTTTTGGCAGTCAAATTAGGTGTGTCCCGTTCTTAGCAGATGTGTAGATCTAATAGCTAAAAAAATGGAAATGTTTATTTATAACAGCCCCTTAAGCTCCCATTGCTCTTTTGAAAATACTCTTTTCTCAAAAACACGTTTTTAGCATATATCTGTTCACACACACACACAGCAAATGAACCATGCTTATACCGAATTTCAAGTCTGTAGATCTATTGCTCCATAAATGGGATTTTTTTTCATCTGAATCCCCCTTGTAATCCCCCTCCCTTGAAAAGCGAATTTCACATGTAAACCCACAGATCTCTACTCTGAAAGAAACATGCTCACCTGATCTCATATTTGTAGATCTAATAATTTGAGAGATCCAGTGATAAGTCAGTGACTGAGTGAGTCGCTTTTCTCCTTAGTCTTATTAAATTTTTTAATCACTACTTGTAAGAAAATTTTGCAATGAAAATTCAACTGAATGGGTATTAAGAATGATAAATTTTAGAGGGAAACCATAATTCTAAAAATATAAATAATTGCTGGAAGTACTTTCCTTCCAGAACATAATTATATTTGAGTCATTTCATTTATCTTTCAATTCCTACTAATAGTTCATACTCTTCCTAAATATATTTCCCTTAATAAAATGCTTTTTTATTCATCCACTCGAGTTCAAATATATTTTTTTAAATTTGTAGTGGATGACACTTGATGTTAATACAGTCTTTTCAAATATTAATTCATTAAGATATATATTTCAGTCGATATTACTCCTCTAGATGGCAGCATCTTTGGATAAAACCGTTTAAGTAAAATCTTTAAAGAAGATTTAACTTAACCTGAATAATCATATTCTAGCTAGACGTCAGCATTCCTTTTAGATTGGTTTTAAGATAAATTCTTACCTATTGTATTCAACTTTTATTAAAAAATGTAAATACAAATTTAGTGTGGTTAAAAAATTTTATTGTTAATTTGAAAGGTGTTTTGCCCCCTAAAATTGTGATTCTGTCGTACGCATACGCATATTTTCATCAATTGTAATTATTTAATAAGAAGTTACTAAAATAAAATATTTCTTCATTGACCTAAGTAAGAATTTTTTATATTGCTTGTTTCTTCTAATTTCAAAATGGTCTTAAAAATATTCTTCAAATAGAAATACTTATGTAGATAAACATAAGGGAAATTTTTCCTTTTAGCATCATGATTTTTAATACCAATCCAGCTACAACAAATATTATTTTCGTATTTCAAATATTTTCATATTGTAATCGGATCTGTTTAATACATTTGGTCTTTGTACTTTGTGACGTCTCTCGCGCCCTTCTTCTAACATAACTCCGAAGTTCTTTGACGGCCACGATTAATGGCAAAACTTTTCCAACCCAATACCAAGAAGAGAAACGGATCGAATATGTAAATGAGATATACTTTAAAAGGATAGAAAGTTTGATGAGAAGGAGCGGCAAGTCTAGAGATAACTTAGTGTGGAATCATTCGGATCAAGTGTTAGTCATCCTATAGCTCTGGAAGAAGGATACGTTCATCTTAATTAAATTATAAGAAAGTCTGAATCTTCTCATCTAAAATTATGTTATAGGTATTACCTCAATCGATGAAGGAAGGTGACTCTACAAAAGGTAATATTTTATATAGGAAGTTAGATTAGTCAGTTAATTTATTATAATTAATATAAGTGATCTAGTTGAGCGATCTGACTTGATTATAAGGTTTAATTGGGTGTTAACTCTCACTTTAAGAAAGTTGTTAATTAGAATTAAGTAATTTAAGTTATTCTTAATAAAAGTTGTGTTAAGAATCCAAAATGTCTCATCATTTAGATAATCCCACACCTCTAGCTTACGCGGATCCTAATAGACATAGTCATCACAGGATGGCTTTGTCTCAACTTATTCATAAAATTATAAAATTATAAATTTGAAATATTTACAACATGAACATACAACTTTATTTAATAAATCATGCTATAAATTAATCAATTTTATATAAATGCTTTCTCATAGTGTGATTTATACCATTGTACAATTAAAATACTTCTAAAAGTAAAAAAAAAAAGGTTCATAATTTTACATTAATATAAATCTATTTAATTAAATATGTATTTCGTTTTCGAAATTAAAGTATATCAATTTGGAACGCAGAGAGTTTTGGAATAATACGCCATATATATATATATATTTTCCTGAAATACTGAATTTCTTATGTGTGTGCAGTGTAATGTGTCACATTTTTACATTACAAACTACTAAAATAGAACTATTAATACCAAGAAAATATGGACAAAAAAATAAATTGCTTATTTTATAAAATGAGGCAAATTATTCAATGAAATTCATTTCTATGGACTTCAACATTATGTATTTCATCTGAGTAAATAATCCTAATCATTTAACAAGTAGTGATACATGCTCTTTCAAAACTATTGCATTGAAACACTCATTAAGGTATCCGACTACGTTCTCAGAACCATGATTTTAAAAAAAGCCCATAAATGTATACTTTTCATGATATTTAGTGTCAGATTAGAATACATGTATAAAATTGTTTTAAGGACATTATGACAAACAAAAATTATTTAAATACAATATTTTGGCAAAAAATTAACTTAGAATATACTTTTTTCCAAATGTTCTCCTTTTGTACAAAATGCTTCTAATGTATTAATATTTTGCCTGTATATAGCTCTGACCTCTGTACAGAGGCTCAACTAAGAGTGTTGAAAAATCCACATTATTTTCAGAGTTACAACCATTTGAAATAATTATCGGCGTATTTTCTTAAAATTGCTCCGCTCTGTTGTCGTAAAATATGGATAAACCCACTTCTAAGTTATATATTTCAAAAATTATAGTTGAGCCTCTGTACAGAGGTCTGAGCTAAATACAGGCAAAATATTAATACAATAGAAGCATTTTTTTACAAAAGAAGAACATTTGGAAAAAAGGTTATTCTAAGTTAATTTTTTGCCAAAATATTATATTTAAATAATTTTTTTTCATAATGTCCTTAAAACAATCTTATACATGTATTCTAATCTAAGTGACACTAAATATCATAAATATTATCCATTTACACGCTTTTGCAAAATCACGGTTCCAAACGTAGTCGGATACCTTAAAATATGTCTGATGCTTTTTATCTGAAATAATTTATTTCGAGTTGTTTGGAATTCAAATTATCGGAACGAAAAAGATATTATAAAGGTGCGGATACCTCAAAAACTTGTTGAAGGAGTTTTAGCACATAAGAAAAACTAAATTGGTATTGCTGCATCACATTAAAAAAGAATAAATTAAAGTTGTATCACTAATTAGGAAATACGCATTGAGGATGAACATTTGGATTTTTCCCCAGAGTCTGGCTACAAGGACAGCGTCTTTTATGATAAAGCTTCTGAAAAACATGTGAATAATTACTATTTATGATTTGTCAATTTTCTTGTAGGAAATGAATCCGAAGGCAATAAATATCTTTAAATCTGAGAGGAAAAAAAGATGACTTAAATGTCCTCTTCATATCTTCGAGATCATCAAAGAATTTCGGTATGAAAATTAGAGTTACGGATGAAAAGTTTTAAACAGGTATCAAACGTAAGCGCATATTCAGAGAATAGGAAGTCCCAAGCAAACCCTAAATAAATGATGGCATTAGCTTAGAATAACTCTTTATCGTGACAGTACAAAACGATAACACTGGAACTCTATTCCATCAATACAAAGCTCATACTGCCAAACAGAATACAGTTCAATGTTGTAAAATTTTGTTTGGTTAGACGATAAGATTTTACAGAAAATTCTTCCTTGTATACTCCAAAGTACAATAAAAATTCCTTGTAATGAAGCTCTGATTTTAATATTGATTAGGTGGCTCAGAAGGCCGATACACTGCCTGAAGACTTTCTACGTCTCTTCAAATAACTTACCTCTCATCTCATGTAATAATTCGTTCAAATAATGACTTATTTTTGTATTAAAAAAGCTTTAAAAAAAGAGCTTACGAATTTTTTGCAGGTTTATTAATCTCCAGTGAACAGATGAGAAACCTTTCGCTTAGGCTTTGAACGACGAAAGTCAAGTATAAAATTTAACGCAAAATAAATTTGTAGTAACATATCTCATATGGATAAAATAATATTAAAACATTTCACTGTGCATCATGTATACAAACGCCGTAAAGCAGCGTTTTTCAAACTGTGTAGCGTGTCCCCCTGGAGGAAGTGATAACCTCTTAATGGTGGTACGAGTATATCCGAAAGTCGAAAATAAAAGATTATTTTAAAAAATTATTAATTTACTAAAAAGGAACAAAACAAACTACATTCTGAAATAATAATAAAAATAAAATACACAATTTCACTGATATAATACACTTATCAATGTATCAGTACTGCACAATGTATTTCATAATTAATTTAACACTACTAAGTTAAAAATTAAGAACAAGTTTAATAATTATCATTGACCCGATGGGCATGTCATAAAATTACACAAAAATTTTAATACTTATCTTGAAAATAAGTACGGTTTATATAGTTAAAGTCGTATTGTTGCTTTACTTCAAAGTATATTATTATTGAACGCAGTACATTATTGTTTTATGTAGGAGGGCGCGATGAAAATTATGATTGAAAATTGGGTAGCAAGTATAGTAAGTTTGAGAAGCATTGCCGTAAAGCGTATATTAAAAAAATAAATGTTTCTTTAATTAAATAGGTAAAGTAATCAGCCGGACATACGTAAAAAAATTGGAAACATTAGTTAAAATTGTTACAAAAACTTAAAAAAAGCATATACGTTTTAAACCTTAAAAAATTCTAACGAACAATTTATTTAGTAATTATTAAAATTTGATTGATTATAGTGGTATCCACGGACTAAATATGATGAATAAAAGTTTATTTTAATTTTCAAATTAAGTAAAACATTCATTAAACATATTACAAATACGCGGATTTAAGAAAATTAGTATAGTAGTCATGTTATTAACAATATTGTATTAATTTAACATTATTCAGTTCATCACGATCTATTAAAAAGCTATCATGCAGCAAAAATTAATCAATATTCCTGTACATTTGCATACGAGTAATAATGTTCCAGAATGAAACTTAAATAATGTTAAAATTAAAATCATCCTTTTTTTTATCAAAATATTACAATTTAAATTATAACACACACACACACACATTTAACATATTTAAAGTTAAATCTAAGCATTATGTTGTTAGTTTTAATACGGTTTAAATACATAGGATAAAAATTCATCTAATATTTAAATTTAATATTTTTACTAAAATAATGAGTACAATATATATTTATACTTTCATAGATAAAAGCATTATATAAAATTACAATATTGTTTTTCATAAAAATTTAAGTATAAACTTCAAAATTATTCCTAGCAGGTTGAATATGTTGTAAATCCTTAAACTTTATTTTTAAAAAAATTACCATCATAATTAGTGTAATTTAATAAGAAATAAATTTATGGGAGAGAGTGTTGAAGAATTTATTAAATGTTATAGAATTATTTACGACATATACATATATTATAATCAAAAATATCAATCATCTATATATATAATCATCTATATAATCTATCTATATAATCATCTATATATTGAGTTATAAAGAAATTTTCAAAATAATGGGTAAAGAGAGAGAATTTTGTAAATAGAGTAAATTTCTTTCTCTTTGAAAGGATTTAGAAGAGATTTGATTTTTGTAATAGTCGAAATTTTAAAATTATGTTTATCTTTCTGTAAAATAAATTATAACATGGTATCTTAAATAGTATAACAAGCTTTAACATCACTAGTAAGACTTTAAAGGTTTATCCGTTTCCTTTCAGTTAACCTATAGGGTTTCATTTTCAGTTGCTTTATTGGAGAACCTTTATTTGTACATTAACTATAGTGTATGCAAATAGGCATTACCATTAAACAGATCTGAAGTCAGAAGATGATGAGTCAGGGTATTCGATGATTTACGGAGTACTGTGAATGGATTTGAAAGGTGCTTGTGCTATTCTCATTTATGAATTGGTTCGATAAATTGTTTGGGCCGAATAAGTGGATAGTACAAGAGTCATAATGTTAGTCATTCAAATTCAATCTAGAAAGATTAGTGAACTTTTATATTCGGTTATAGATTTCGTTTTGATGTTGCTCTTTCTTTATACCGGGTGTTTCTAAAAGAATATCGGAGTTTTAACGGTTATAGTATTTATCTCACATATAAGTTACAAGTATAATTCATACATTGAATGAAAGAATAACTTAAACAGTTTTACCTACAAGTTTACAAATGTTCAATGTGGGCCCCATTCGTCACACGGCATAAATAAAGTCGATAGGCGGGTTAATCCCAAACATTTTTTAGTGTGTCTGAGGAAATTCTTGCAACATCTGCTTCCATCCTGTATCTTTAAGTCTGAAAGATCAGCTGGTAGTCGAGGAACGTACACACAATCCTTTATGAACCGCCACAGATAAAAGTCACATGGCGTCAGATCGGGTAAACGATTGAGTAAATAGCCATAGTTGCAGAGCATCAAAATAGGCAGAACCAGGTAAAGTAGCTTACCAGTTACAGCCTTGGTCTTCCCGTACTTTTACCTTTACAAAGACAGACAGTTAATTCAAACGGATGTAACTACCTAAGAATGTTATTATCATTTGGAGGTTGACACCCGAATTTAATACGGAACACTCGTTGCACAGTGAGTGCAGATTCTGTCTTTGTTAACCAGAGAACGCAAAACACTTTCTGTTTACTAGTTGTCATTTTTCTACTAGCGCTTTGATCGGCAAGAAAGGGGGCAAATTTGCATACGTTTGGCGCTCACATTCCAGCAAACAAAACTGTTTCGGTTGCTCTTTCATTCGATGTATGAGGCATACTATTATGTTATATGTAATGAATACTATATCTAAAGCGTTATAAAAAAACTCCGATATTCTTTTAGAAACACCCGGTACTTGCCTTATAGATTTTTTTATTATTATTATTGAACTCAATAAATATATTTTAATTACTTCAAAGTCTGTAAATATGTCGAAATCTGATTACTGTGATCTCCTGTCTACCATACAACTCCCAAAGGACTTTTATGAAAATATGGAACTAAATATAAATAATATACCTAACTTCTTCGATAGATGATTCCCTATTTTTTTGTCAGAATCCAAAGCACAAAAATTTATTTATACATCACATATCTCTGATTTATAAAAATGATTACCGTTTAGTTAAAGCTAATTGCAAATGGAAATTGAAAGTAAGTCTATACCCATATTTATAAATTGACCAAATTTTCACTTTTTTTCGGTTTTCCGGTGTTCTATATACGATTCAAATAATCAATTTGGAACAAACTAAACCTTTATTTAAAATTAGAACGTAACGAACACTAACACATATTTACACTTAAGAATATTGAAAAACCACCGCCAATAACATTTTCTATAACGTGTCAAAATTACGCTTCAAAATCGAATCTTAACTGTCCACTGAATAATTCTCACATCGAGATTCATTACAAAAAAAATACCAATTTTTTAAACAAAACTTATAATACCAAAAGATTAAATATCAGTAACTAAAATAAACAGAAAGAAAAAGTAGAATTTTATAAATTACCAAATAAAATCAGACAATGATAGTATGAAAACGAGAATAATTTTTAACGGTATTAGATATGTTAAATATAGTTTCTCAAAACATATTTGATATTTACATTATACATTCAGTGCACCTCAAAAGTATTCCTACACTTACAATTTTCTATAAAATTTAATGTTTTCGACTAATAAAAATTAATGTAATGGAATTTCTATCTTTTTTATAGTATGTACAAATTGTTCTTATTCAAACAACATAATCAATTTTTAAAACCTAATATAACTACTATTTTGAAAAATTAATAATCAAAAAACTACAAAAAAATTCCACTACGAAAGGCTTCGTACACTTAAAACGAATCTAAGCATATCTTTAATTATTGTGTTTATTTCTAAATTTAGTACTCAGAGTCGGATATGTTAGCGTCCGCAGCAGCTTTTAGAAATGACTTGCTATAAATTTAATCAGTTTCTTGTATAATTTCTCCACCAATATTCCTCCATTCCTCTGCGATTATTCTTTTTTACTACAAGTTCTGTTTTTCTATGTCACATGTTCTTTCTTAAAATCAAATTCTCTCCAAATATGTTCTAGTCATAAATCAGGTGATTTAGGAGGTGTTTTCAGAATTCGGGGACAGATATAAAGACAACAATGGTGTACATTGAGAACAGTGAGCTTGGCACCATAATCTCGCCCCCAAGAGGAACACGCCTCCAATAACCTAATTTTGGGTGGATAATTTCAAATTGTTCTTTAAAATATTTAAATAGAATTTTGATTAAGAATACCAACAAAAATTTTCTAATCCTATTGACATATAATCCTACACAAGAACACCTCAACCTCTATGCAGAAGCATTCAGCATTCCACCTGATTGCTTCTGCATAGACGTTGAGATGTTCTTAATCCAAGTAAATTCTTGTGCTTAAGTTCCTCCTTTCTTTTCTTCTCCAAAATATTACATGACCACCTAAACAAAACATTTTGAAATTTCTGTCACCCCAACAAGTTTGAAAAGTTTCTCAATAAGTAGGATCATGCTAATACTTGCGTATGTGTGTGTGTGCTCGATATTAGTGATCAATATTTAGATGTCCCTCGGCTAAGTGCACTTAAAATTAAATATGCTTTTATACATATTTTCGAATTTCATTTTCTCCTTCAATCCTTTTTGTGATTAACAAAAATATTAATGAAATATTTCAAAACCACTCAATAACTTCGGAGGTAAGCGAGACTAAAACTGAAGAATTTCTTCTAGAAAACACAATTTTTTTTACACTGCTGATATGAATGAATGATGCCTTTTTGAAGATTCTTTCAGGATTTTTCTATTTTGTTTCTCTAAATTAAGTTATGGCCGTGAAAACTGAATGGCCATGGACTCGAAATCATGGCGAGTGTTGCCAAGTCCCTGGTTCGAGCCTCGTGCTACTTAAAGACTAATCGTTCAGAGGTTTTTTATGTCTCATTTTCAAAGGGTAGAATTACTCGCGTCCGTAGTTATCTATAAGCTACACATGTCCCCTGGGTAGTGCTAATTGAGTAACATAGTCCGCAAGGCCTAATCCAGTCCTGCTTCATTGTTCATTTCCAATTAATCTTCTAAGAGAAATCTGCTAATTTTAGAGCTTTGACCGGTCAAGACTTTCCCCAGGAACACCTACACCGAAATGGTTTGAAATACTTTTCCAACTGTCCTCTGTATCTTATTGGAGAGGCTATGAGCTATTTTCATCTAACACAGTTTAAGGTTTCCTGACCAAATCAAACTTTGATTTTTCTTCTGACAACTTCCTTACAAAGGCTAGTTTGTATTGTGCTGTTTGCAGGGAAATGGTCTATACGGCCTGTTCCTCGACATTATATATATATATATATATATAAATGTCTCATAATTACTACATGTTAAGGATTGGTATAATTTTCGATATAAGTAAGATAATATTTTAAATATTAACGCCTTAAGTACCACTGGCGTATATATCCGTCGCGTTCAACCGGTACGTTGAGTGCCACGGACGTATATATCTGTCATTCCAAAGGAAGAATATTTTCTGTGCACTGCTATCAATTAAGCTATTTCGAAGGTTTAGGAATGCAATAA
>BMAV01006645.1:0-58628 GCA_019973955.1 Trichonephila inaurata madagascariensis | reverse complement strand
ATTTTGAACTCTTTGGGGTATCAACCTTTTTTTTCCTGCCTGGCCACACACGTACGCATAATAGGTACTTCACGCGGGCACATGAGGATAATGGAAAAAAAACATACTATAAGACCAAAGTAAAATAGGACAAAGTAAAATTAATTAAAATATTTAAGTTCATTTTTGGCTTTTATCTTATATTATATTAACCTTTTATCAAAAATACAAAAAAAAAATATTTATTTTTATTCCTTTTTTACTGAGTTTTGGTATAGTTTCGATTTTTTTCATCTATGACCAAGCCTTTTGCTTACAGTCTACTATCAAAAAGAAGAAATTGATAGATTTAATTGTTTATTGATAGAATTTCCCGCTAAATTTTTAGTAAATGGTTCTAATTGAATCAGTTGTAAGGGACCAAAAAACCCGAGAAAAGGCCGATCCCCCCAGGCCCCCGGGGGCTAAGGTTGTATCTTTTATCAAATCCTTTGATTTAAATCTAATAAGGCACTGAGTTTGAAAAATTAATTTATATTGTGTCTTCAGTATAATCAAATTTTGTCGATGTGTTAGGTACTGTGTATTTTAATTTTCACGCTTTTTATGCTATTTATTTTTTTAAAAATAGTAATTTATTAGAATAACTATTTCTTCCCAAAAATTATTTTCTTAAGCACTCTGACAAAAAAAGTTTGAATATGCCAGTAAATTCTTTTTACTAAGTATTAAATTAAAAAATTATACACACAAACATAATAAAAAGCTAAAAAATATTCAAAATATTGAAACACTTTGAACATAAGTATAAATTAAATGCACTTATTTAGTTGTTTATAACCTGAGTGTTGCAAAAAATAACTTCCTCTCACATTCAAGAATTCATTGTTGTACGTATCCTAAAATCCCTTCAATTGCTTAAAAACTTTTCAGCTTCCTTATCAACTTACTGAAAGTAGTACTCCTTAAAGAGTAGAGAAAATCATTATTATCCTTTCAGTAAACATTACGGAACCCATGACTGGAGTCCCCTTACGGGAGATTACTGGAAATCCGGGCTAGATGGCGCTACCAACGATCCTAGGTCTTCCGCTTAAAATGATGATGACAAGCCACGAAGCACGTGTGTTTACAGTAGAGCTTGTCCAAGGAGGTGATTATATCTGCTGGAAACTCCTTCTAATTACTTTGCGGAACGTCTCCCCATTTGTTATTGAGTGAGAAGGAGTTGAAATGGTCATCCTTCTTCGCTAAAGGGTAAGCAGACAGGTAGCAAAATTAGATTGAGCCTTCTAGTTTTCCGTGTTCACTTAGCCAAAATTAAATGGTTAGGAATTCTTTCTTTTATTAAAAAATATCGTTTCTAAAATGAAAAAAAATATTTTTGTTGAATGGCTATATTTTTGGATTTTTTAATCTAATTTCATTTTGTAATTATATTGAAAATTAATTCCCCTCTTAATTTAAATTTTTTATTAATAATAAATAGTTTTTTTCGGTTTGGAAAATTATTTTCCAAATTTTTTTTATATAATTTTTAAGTAGAATTTTTTTTTAAAAATGATAAATTTTTAGAAATCTCCCAATCAACCTTTAATTGATTAAAATTAATTGATTATTTAATATAAAATAATATATTTTTAGTGTTTCTTTAAATTTCGCTTTTCGGAAAATTCTGTCCTGATTTTTCTTTGGTTTTTAAATTCATTGGCCTTATAGAGTTTCAATGTCAGTAATTTTTTTTCATTAAAATGATAAAAATCGTTCTGAAAAATTGTCACTTAAATTGGTGATAATTTTCTTAGGAGTGGATATATTTCTTGTTAATTGTTATAATAATTATTAGCAAGTTTCTCCAAATTTTTTTAAAAAATTGATTCTCTAGATAAAAAAATATTTTTTTCCCTTTATCATAAAGATAGGCTTTTCAATAAATTCTGTTAATTTAATTCCTTTGTTTGATATTTAAATTCATTGGCCTACTGTTTTCAGTTTTTTTCCTCATTTTTTTTTATGGATTATTACGAATTATTTGTTTGTTTGGAAAATGAACAGATTTTCATATTTTTTTTTTATAATAAAAAGTAAATATCCCGCTTCAAAATTTAAAAGAAATAGTTAATTTTATTTTAAACTAATGTTAGTTCTATGTAGTAATGTTATTTTTGCTAGACTGAAGAGCTAAAATGTTTTAAAAGAAAGAGAAAAATCGTTTATACTGAGTCCTTAAAATTCATTATTAATCGATTATCGTTTATAGTTGTTTATACTTTAAAAGTTATTTAAGTGAAATATTAACAAAAGTTTTTTTTTATAAATAGTATGTTTAGTTTTGGTATTATATTAACATTTTATCTCTGGACGATATTACAGGCATATCAATAATTAATAACAGCTTTCAGACTCAATTTTCATAATTTTCTAAGAAGTTTAATTGGGATACATAATTTAATTTTTATTGTTATCTTATCTTAACTATATAATAGTAATATTTTATTACCAAAACCAATTTTAATACAGTTATTCACTGTTAAAACACAATTAATAAAAAATTTTTTATATATATTTTTTTTTTAATTTTTATATATATTCGATATCTATATAAGATTTTGTATAATATATTTCTAAATAAATCATAAACTATTTTATAATTATGTTTGGTGTGAATTGTTTTTCAAAACTCCATGAAATGATATAGTATTTGTTATTAAGATTCACACTTGCTGCGGCGTAGTTATAAAATATTGAAATTTCCCTGCGACTTTAAATTAAAAATTTAATAATAAATCAATTACATATTTAATTCGAATGCATTTATCTGCGGGATTTTAAAAATATGAGAAATCATTTTTCATAATCATAACTCATATTTTAGAGTGTGAATTTTGAAATTAAACAGAGAGAGAGAGAGAAGAGAATTTTATTTACTTTAGAATAAAAACTAATCCTAGTTCTTCAAAAAGAAGCAAGTTAAATAAAAAACACAGAAGAAAAGCAACTTCCGGAGGAAAATGGAACTTTTTATTCTCGAATTCTTTTGCTACTGTTTGGCGAAGTTAATATAAGAAGCTCTTATAAAAGGGACTTAGCAGGATATAATCTTACTAGAAGAGAATAAAAAGTGGATAAAATATAATACTTATTTTTCAAAAGAATTATTTTTCAAATAATCTCCAGTAATTTCCATATAGTTGCAAATTTTTCTTTTATTAACAAGGTCTGTGTGTGTGTGTGTGGAACAGAGAGAGAGAGAATTACAGCATACATAATACAGATGAAATATGACATAATATGATTTGACATTTTGAAAGCAATTTTCAATATTTTAAATAATAATTTTTGATAATAGTTTAAAATAAAAAAAAATTAACTTGTTAAATAAGTTAAGTAAATTTTTGAAGAAATAAAAAATACTCGTCTCTGATATAACTGTTTTCTGATTATCTCACGGTTTATTAAAAATAAATATGAATCTTAGAGAACATAAATTTAACATTTTATATCAAATACTCTGACGAAATAATAGCTATAGTAATTAATAAAACAGCTATTACTTTGATACATGTACTGTACAAGTTTGATCGCATTTTAGTAATAGGGGATTGCATATTTTGTTTTTATTTCAAATATATAGATATTGAATAATAGCATTAATTTTATCTCTTCTCACTTTTATAGTTCTAATAGCTGACAGGAAACTTGATATCCTTTGTTTTTTAAAAAAGAATATTTGCAGATAATTTGTCAATCTTTAGAGAATTTAGGAAAGGAAGTGATTAGAAAGTAAAGCAGATTAACGAAATTTAAATCCTAATGCTTCATTACTAAAACAGCACTTTAACTAAATTTAAAAAAATTAGGTGAGAATTTACACTTTTAAAACATTTGTATATTAGTTTGTTGGTTTTGTTATACTGTTGTTCTGCTTGAAATAATATAAATGATGTCTTTTTTGAATTGCTGAGACATTTATTTTATTTATTTATTTATTTTATTTTAATGAAATGTTTATTTTGTCAACTAAAGCATATCTTAATAAGAGGAACAAATAATAATTGCAATTAAGTAGTATTTAATGTTATAACTAAAAAAATGTATTTTTAAAAATTTTTGATATTGTTTTTAATTACATATACTTTCATTATTTTCAGCCATAGAAAAATAATCAAATAAATAAAAACAATAAAATAAGTGTTTAGTGTTGTTAATTATTTTTATAGTAATGTTTTGAACTAGAAAATTATTAAATTGTACATTTTTAATGTTTTATATCTAATCGCTGCCAAAAAACAATTAAATGGCATTGCACAAAATGCTTGCATTATTATAAATAAATAATTAAGTTAAATATCTAGGGAGAATGATAAATTAAATCAAAAGTTTCACACCAAAAATTAATGTTACAAGTTTAGAACATTAAGTATTATCATAAGATTCTGCAGTTTATTGATTTTTGTGCGGGTTTCGTAGGAGACATTTAAATGGAGTAGGAACTAATTTAAAAGTGCAGAGCATAAATTAAACCTCTTTAATTTTTGGTATATAAAATTTTAAATGTATTTTCCCAAAAATGTAAAAATTTAAAAATACTATTTTTTTCCTAGAATTTCGGGGAAATTTTTAAAATACTTATGAATTGTTAACGAATAATTAAATGTCAGAAAATGCATTCATAGAAATTTATTATAGAACCATTGTGAATCTAAACCATACCAGAATTTCTTACCTTTTCTTTAAATAAAATTTTATTTTCAAATGTTAAAATGATTATTTAATGAAATCCAACCTTGCATTATACTTTAAAAATATAATTAGAATACTTTTTCAAAAAAACTATTATGTTAATTCCCCGAAAAAATCAATCTGTTTTTCTTCTCATTTTGCTAAACACGAATTTAAAATCTGTAAAAACTCAATTTTTTCCTTTAATAATTTCTAAAATCTCAAAACTCATTAATGTGAGTATTCATTAAGCATTCAAGTCCTTTGAAATAATATTTGTCAAAAATAGTTGATATTTGCTTAAATTGTTCCTTCAAAAATACTTAATAAGAGAGAGAGAGAATTGTATATTAATGGAATAAATACTTTAGTATTGAAATTCAAACCTTATCGACTTAGACTGAAATCCAACCAAAAGACTGTAATTCGTACTGGCAGTAGATTGAGTATATTTATTTTTTTCAACACTACATTAAAAAAAATTTGCAAAACTCTAAATTTTTAATTGTAGAACGTTCTGTCGCCCTTTTTAAGGTTTATTTTCTAAATATTGAGTAGTTGATTAAGTAATAAGTAGTAAATGTTGAGTTTTAAAGTAATATTGTGTCAGTATTTTGACTAATAAGAGTTGATCTAATGAAAAGTGGACAAGTTGAATAAAAACGACCTTTATTGGAAATTAAAATAAATTGACATTGGCGTTGTAACACAGGTCTCATCGTTTCGATAGTATGCCTATGCCTTCACTGTCGAAAGATCGTAGTTATTCTTGACGCAGGTTTCAGTGAGACAAATCTGGAATGTATGGAGGGTGTTCCAATATTTTTTAATGGAATTTTTTTAGGTTCTCTAGATTTCACGGAAGATTTTTGGGTCGGCATTGTCATGAAGATCTGATATCATTTGTCACCCTTCAAGAAAACTTTTGCACCAATTGTCCGAACTAAGCAGAGCTCGCCATAGACAGCCCCCATTCGCTGATAGATACCCGCATGCTACTCACCTTCCACAATCAGAAACCATACTACCACGCATTGTTCCGATATCTACGCATCCGAATACAAATTTTCCCGACTCCCTTTTGGAACCGGGGGATTTTTAAAAGCATATAAAGGGAATAATATTTATGATATTTGTGTCATTTTGGATTAAAAAAATGTATATAAATTTTTCTTAAGAATATTATTACAATAAAAATTTATTTACCGTAAAATCCGGCGTATAATGGCATTTTTAACAAAAATAAGAAAAAATTTTAAAGGGTGTGGCAACTTACGCTGGGTATAAAAACGATAGCATTAAAAATAACGAAAGAGATGGGGAAAAAAAATTTTTTTTCCACATGTTTTGAAATCTGTTTGTTCAAAAGAAATAAAACTTGTCTTATGAATTTTAAAATAGCTGTAGTTCTAGAAAACCTATTTTGTCAAAAGATTGGGATAATATTTCGAATAAATGACTTCAAAGCATTAGAGAATATATACTAATACTTCAGTTTTCCCTTTCGAAAAAAAAGGGGGTGGGGTTATGGCGAATATACCAAAACAAAAAAAATTTAGTTTGAAAGTATAGGTGGGGCGTTATAGCCGGTTTTTTAAATTTTTTGGACAAAAAAGAAAAAATATAGAATGACCCTTTTTAAAAATATTTTTTGGAAAATTTTTTATAATAATTTTTTTTCCCTTGTAATTTTTTCCAGACCGTCAGGGCTAAAAGGAAATTTTTTTAAAATATCCCCTTAGAAAGGGGTTTTTATCCATGTTTTACACAACGGAGGAAAAAATTTTAAAAAAAAACGCCGATAATTTTTAAAAATGGTTGTAACTCTGAAAATAATGGGAATTTTCCCAAAAATTTATAGTTATTTCTTTGTACAGAGGTCTGACTATATACAGGAAAAAATATTTTATAATAGAAGCATTTTTCAAAAAAGGAGAACATTTCGAAAAAAGGTTATTCTAAGTTATTTTTTTTGCCAAAAAATTTGTATTTAAATAATTTTTTTTTGTCATAATTTTTTAAAAAAATTTTTTATACTTATTCAATCTAAATGACATTAAATATCATGAAAATTATCCATTAATTTTCCCTTTTTAAAATCATGGTTCCGAAGTGGGTCTAAAACTTTAATTTCCCAATTTTTTACTTTTGTTTCGTTTTTTTACCAGAAACAGGTTTCATTATTGTACATCGTATGCGGTGTACACCTACTACCTCCCTTTATATTCAAGTTCGGTAGAGCTGCTACAGCTGTAATCATTCTGACACAATTGCAAGTGTCCACTTTTCATTTGAGCAACCCTTAAATATATATACTTTATGCCTCAAATTACGAATTAAAAAATATTCTCTTGTTCAATGGGTAATCTTGAGAAAAAATTTTTTACCCCTCAGTTTTATATCCTTTTTTTAAATACTTTTAAAGCTGCAAAAACTTTATATTTTCTTCAAAATGTATCTTTAATTTTTAAATTTTCACTTTATCCATTGGATTTTTCTTATCAGGATGATTCATAAATCATAAAGCTATTGATAGTTTCCTATACATTGAACACAACAGTATTTTGCCGTACTTTTGAACCCCAATCAGGATTCGTACAATTGATTATGATTTTCTTCCCAAAGATTTATATAGTATTATATTTTTAACAAACATTTATAAAAATTTAATTTTTATTATTTTTCTTAAACTAGATCCTTTTTTAAGTATTACCGTTAATTTTTGCTTTCAACAAGTCTTGAAAACTCATCAAAATTAGCTTTTAGGCTTAGCAAAGGGAGTGAGTGTATATTAACTTCGCACAAGGGCTATTGACGACGGATCCCGTAATTTCGAACTATAGTGCAAATGACGAGGACGACACCTGAGCCCTATCCTCCTCCTTTAAACTGCCACGCTATGGCCAAAAGACAAACTAAGCTTCAACAAATTGAACGTGCATCAGCCTCTGTACACGGCGGGTATCAGTGGCGTAATGTACACCCCCACATTGCGGGGACCCAAAGGGGTTCCGGGGGGGGGCCCCAAAACCTTTAAAAGTTATAGTTTTTTAAAAACCCTTTGTAAGATATGGCTTGAAGCGCAAAACCTGACTTTTAAAAGGGTTTTTTTTTATCCATCATTTTACAAGGGCATGAAGGCTCGAATTCGCCATTCGATAACGCTTGTCACGAGTTCGTGATTTTGACCACTATAATTCCTTAGCCTAGGCATAACAAAATTCACCTGATGTATTCTTCAAACTGCAATTGACTTAATACTTTGGATTGTTTATAATAAAAATACTCTAAAAATTTAAAAAAATATGAAGCAATTTAACTTCAATAGATTTGTTATTCGTACTTTTTTCATTCATTTCTTGGACTAATTAAAGTCAAACAAAATCATAAATGTAACGAATTTTCTATACATATTTAAAAAGTATAAAACTATACATTTTTAATGCAGATGCACGTCTTGATCCTTTTAAAATCTTAATAAGCAGTAATTAATTATTCATGGGAAATTACTCCTTCAAAGATTTCTAAGACTCAGTCTATTCACTCTCCTTTTAGCATATTTAAGGAATTTTAAAAGGTAATAATGTATGTGTCACGTATTTTGACATCCCTTGACGCTTTTACACATATGCTCCTGGAACAGAAAGTCTTTTATGCATCAATAAACAACTCCATATGCCACTTTCTCTCCCGTTTTCCAGTTTTCTCTCCAGAAAATTTAATTAAAGACCCAGTTGGTAGTAATTTGCAAAGAGTTGTAAGAATAAAATTCTATATTTCAGTGCACTACATTCGTTTCACAAGGGCTTGCTCCTGTTTTACTTTCAGATCAATAACTCTTAAAAATTCTCTTACTACGCCTATAAGCTCGAAAAAGACGGATATAAAAATCAAAGGAAAGTATTTTATGTGCTGAAAGTCTAAGATAATTTCTTTTGGTTAAAAAAATTTTTTTGTTTGAATTCTGACAAAATTTGTTTTAAAATGTGATATTTATAATTATTTTAAGGTACAGTAATACTCTGAACTTAGTCGATGGGTGGGACAGTGATAACCGCGTAAGTCGTAGTATAATTTAGTATATAAATTATTTTTAGTTGGGGTCAGATCCAAAGGAAAATAATAATTTGAGAAAAAAAAATATTTAATAAAACCTTAGATAACACAAGTACAAAATCACAAATCGAAGTTTTTTTTTTATAGAAGGTTTCCTAAAATCTAACAAAAAAAAATTTGCAATTCAAAAGAATTTTTTTCACTGTAAAATTTCTCCGTGGTATGCTAATAGTTTTTTTTTTATTTCTAGTTTTGTTGAAAAAATACGCTCTACGTTGGAGTCTATATTTTATAAAATTTGTGTGTGTGTAAACCTTTTTCAATTAAACTGACGCCTTTTGTCGAATCCCCAACACTCCGATATTTGATCTTCTGATTAAAATGGGTCTAAAGACTCAAGTTCTTCAATGTCTTGCTCTTGCTCATGCATTGCTATGAGCTCATCCATTGTCAACTCCTGATTGGGGAATCCATCCCGTTCTTGGGTGGTTACTATCCCTTCTAAATTTATTTGCCCCGGCAAAATAAAAACTTCTTTAATCACATTTTCCAATTTTACTAAGGGTTTTGGAACCCCAAATTTCAGTGATTAAAGAAAAAAAAAGGGAAAAAAAAAATTTACAAGATTTGAAAAATCCGGTTGGGGTCGAGGTATTACTGTAACAAAAAAATTGAAAATGGCATTTTATATATTAAAATCCTATGGAAACAATAACTGTCTCTTTTTGGAGAAATCAACTCCTTCGAAATTGAAAATGAAAATAAAATGTTATTATAACAATATTGTTTTTAGAAGGACCATAATACCAAAATAGTTTAGGGAGCATTTCTATGAATTTCATTGTTCTTAAAATGGTGGAAAAGGCCCTTGCTCCAGTCTTCATTTTACTTTAAACTTGCATAAATAATGAGGCTTTCTAAAAGGGAAAATTTTTTAAGAAAGTTTTTATCTTGAAAAGGGTATGGGAAATTTTGAGAAAAATCTATTAATCCCTTTTCCAGTTCAATTTACCCATATTATTTGACCATAGTATAAAACTGCATAGTCATTAACCAATTGCTTTCTTATAATCATAAAATGACATTAGTTTAAAATAATAAAAATTTTTTCCTTATAGATTGCTTTTCTCTTAATATTTACAATCGCTAACAATATACTTATGGTACTTATTTTTAAGTTTTTATGAAATATTGATTTTTCGATGTTATGTTTACTTCTTGAAACGTAAAGTTGCTTGTATTCACTTTTTGAAAAAATAAATCTAGTGCCTAAAACCTACCAATTTTCATTACCTTGGGTACTGAGGTGCATGAGCATATGTTCCAGTCAGGTGGTCAGTCTGACGTTAATTCTCCAGTGTTTAGTTCCCAAGAAAGCTTGGCGATAGGCTATCATTCCTCCACTGAGCTTCACTTTTGTAACAATACCAAAAAAACCCCGAAATTATACAAACATTCTTCATGATAAAAAAAAAATACCGGATTTTATTACCTGTCATTTATTAAAAGGGTTTATATATGCCGGTATATATAAACCTTTAAAACTGGCTAGTTGGTAGTTGGTTAGATACTGGCCATGTGCACCCATGTGGGTTCGACCTAGCCCAAGTCGGTGGATTTTCATGATGCAAAAAATCGACAGCATCCATGTCGTATGATTATGTGGCAAGTTAAAGATCCCTAGAGTAGCTGTTTGGCTTGGGTGCTCTAGGCAGAATCAAAACTCCTAGTACAATTTCATATCGTTAGAGTTCAAGTCCTCGCTCTGAGGAGGAAACTGGGCCTTAAAACGACATTGTGGTCCACCTATATGGTGCCACAATAAAAAGTGATACCAGCTACCAGAAAATTTACTAGGTCTGCAAGGGTAGTTACAAATCAGCACCCCATTTGAAAAAAAAAAAGTATAAACCTTTAAACACGACTCTCTTATATTTACTTCTATTCAAATATCAAATAAAATGACACAGATTTATTTATCATACTATTCTACATAACCATTTTGTTGGATGCAGTTTTCTTTTGATTGTATTTCTTTTTTTCAATTTATTATTCTTATAAAGAATCCACATTCCTTTCCCCATTCTTTTTCAAAAAAATAAATATGCTTAAAATGGAAGTGAACTGCATTTTACTTTACTTAATTGCAAAATGAATTTCTTAGGTTGGAGATTAGATTTCTTGGCTTTATGCGAAATGTGGTATTAATGATTTTAGTTGAAAATTTAGCTAGACCCCATACCTCAAAATAATGTGTATCATTGATGTATGCAAAATGGTTATGCATACTAAAATTGCTTCAGAGAAACATAGCCAACAAATGTTCCTCAAGAAAATCTTAATAAAACATTATGATGGACATTCCTTATTTAACTAAAGTAAACAAAGAAACATTTATCCTGGTGGTGAATAAAAACCTAATTAAAATGGAGTGATTAAAATTAGATTTTATACATCTTATTTAAAATTAGAAATTCAAAAAAGACTGTTTTTGCTCTATTTCACACAGCTCAAAAAAAAAAAAATTAGAGCACATTTTCAGACAGAAAAGTCTTCTAATTTTCATGTAATGTTTAATAATTTTCATTTAATTTTATATATTAGATGCATGTTTATAATATAGAGTCTTAAACAATTTAGAAAAACTCCCTGAATACGCTATTTTTCAATTCCTACTATTAGCTCACACTCTCCATATATTTATTTATTTATTTATCTTCATGGAATTTTCAATCGTTGATAAAATACATTTTAAAGCGCTCAATTCAGTTAAAATTTTATATACATGATTATTTTGGATGACAATACAATAATTTAATTATAATTAATAAAAATTAATAGATTAAAATTATTTATTGAAAGAATTACAAATACAGCCATGTTGGCATCATTTTGGGTGACTTAGCGACCATTTTGGTGACTTGTGTCAAAACATGAAAAGGTTTTTTTTTCTCTCATTTTAAAGCACTCGTTTGAGCTGCAATTTTCTATACACTATTGTTTTGGGTAAAAATACGATAATCTAGTTATAATTAACTAAAATTAATTCTGAAACTAATTATTTAAAGAATTACAGATACAGCCACGTTGGTTTCATTTTTAGTGACTTGGGTCAAAACTTTAAATTTTTTTCTCGCGTTTTTAAGCATTCAGTTGAACTGAAATTTTATATACACGATTATTTTGGATGACAATACGATACTTTAATGATAATTAATAAAAATTAATTACCACTTCTGTATGCATGTGATTCTGTCCTATGTATATACATATCTACATTAATTGTAACTATTTAATAAAAAGTAGCAAAAATAAAGTTTTTCTTTGTTGATCTAAGTAGGAATTGACTTTAATTTTTTTTTTTATATTACTTGTTTGCTTTAGCATGTTAAGTTTAAACGTATTCAGATTTACATCACAAGACACAATACGTTATTCTAAAACATAAATTAATTTGATTAGAAATGTGTAGCAGTATATAAAATACATTACTTTCTACAGTATAGCACGCGTGAAGTCTAAATGCAATATTAAAGATAGAAGAGTCTTAAAATTGAAAAATTGTTACTAAATCGGGTGTTTTCTTTAGCATAAAGATGAGACACTCTTGAATGTTACTTTCTAAGTTTCGTGAAGGTATATATACTTTTAAAAATGTAAACTTTACATGCCTATATGTAAAATTCAGTATATTTTCCCTATAGTATAAGTATTAAATGTATTTTGTCAAATACATTTCATTATATCATTGTTACTCAGTTTCAAAAAACTTATTACAAGTTTTCGTTTCGAATAGTTAGCCAATTCCCTTTTCGATAAAAATTACATCACGAATTTTCATGGTACTCGAAGAATCGAGTTTTAAATATGCTGGACAAGGGAAAAATCTTCTTTATAAAACAGTGTACATGTATTACTATTGCTCTTCATTGTCACTTTATCGCCATAATTATTTATAATGGTTTATTTGACGGGATATAGGTATATGCATCTACTACACTACAAAATCACTGATTCATAAAAGATGCATGTTTTTAAAACTATAAAATCTTTTCACTGTACAGAAAAATTACGAAACGACCTATCTTTAAAATCACATCATATTATCTTAAAACATCTGCAATTTCATAACCAAATCACATTTTTTGATTAAAGATATTGTAATCATATTTAGCTATATTTGACTATGAAATCGTCGAAAGTGCTGTCATAGTTCAAGTTAGAAGTATGCCATGCTCACTGAGAATCATATAGAATGAAAACATCTTTTAATAAAAATTTTTATAAGGAAATGAGGTAGAAATTTTATGAGTCTCTCTCTGATATGGATATATCTGAACATGTAGTAAAAATGGTACAGGAAGAAACTCGCGTATAATACGGCACTTCGGTAGAACGGATTAACTCTAACATGGTTCGAGAAAATCCTCGTACCGCATAAAATGAAATAGAAGCTATTAAAAACGAACTTTTATCTTATTGAAATTAAGGAATTTCCCATACAACACAGCTCAAAAAGCGCGATAAAACTTTTTAAAGTGTGAAAGATGTCTGATTTGACATTTTCCATTCGAGTGCGTACGTACCATCAGACTTTCCAGCAGAATTTCCGTGAATACTTAAATCTAAAGTACACTTATACTATTAATACTTTAGTACTTTTTAAAACTTAATTGTGTCTCTATTTTGGCTACGTAGTTTAAAAAAACCCGAAAATTTAGTATTTAAATTTTTTTTTAAAAAATAGTAATTATTTTTTTAATTTTTATGAAATAATCTGTTTTTCCAAAATTTTCCGACTTTTTGGGAACCCGTGTTTTTTAAAAGCGCATAAATGGAAAATTTATGATATTTAGTGTCACTTAGATCAGAATAAGGGTTATAAAGTTGTTTTAAGGACATTTTAAAAAAAAATTTATTTAAAAAAATTTAATTGGCAAAAATTAATTTAAAGAAAAACCCTTTTTTTTCGGGGGCCTTTTTTTTGTGGAAAATCCCTATTATAATAATATTTTTCCTGTATATAGATCAGCCCTTTTTGTACAGAGGCTCAACGATGAGTTTTAAAAAATTCACATTATTTTCAGGGTTAAAACCCAAATTTTAAAATAATTATCGTCTTTTTTTTTCTTAAAATTTTCCCCTCTGCTGTCGAAAAAACATGGATAAACCCACTTCCGTTATATATTTCAAAAATTCTAGTCGAGCCTCTGTAGAAAATTTTGACCCATATAAAAAAGAAAAAATATTATTATAATAGAAGCATTTTTCAAAAAAAAGGGGGAAAAAAAAAATGGGTCATTCTATATGTTCTTTTTTTTGTCAAAATTTTGGGTATTTTAAAAAATTTTTTATATTGCAATACTATTCTTAAAACAATTTTATATACTTTTTTAATCTAAGTGACATAAATATCATAATTATTATCCATTTATACGCTTTTGTGCAAAATCACGGTTCCGAACGTAGTCGGATACTTTAAGCTATGTTTAGTGAACATAGAAAATGTCTCTTAAAAGATAAATAGTGATGTTAATAGTGCTCAGGGATGATGAAGATATATTTTTTAAAATTCAAGTTAGTATGTATTGTTTCTTAAGACAATTTTAATAAGGATATTTTGATCCTAAAGATGAAAATATTGTAGCATCTTTTTTTTATATCTAGCCATCCCCCTCCTTTTCATACTAGTTCTTTATTTCGTATAATTCGGATTCGTATAACACGGCAATGCTTTGGAACGCAACCTCCATGTTATATAGGGGTTATCAGTATTTCAAGATAAGATACATAATTTTTTTATTATAAATTTGGCAAATAAAAAAATTCCCTGATTTATAATTACTAGTCTTCATTAATCACATCGCGAATTAATTAATGAGTTTTCTACAAAGTAGGAATATTATTTGATGCATAACAAAAAATACATGAAGCATTATTATTACTATTGTTAGAAATTCCTTCATATGCTTAATTTTTTGCATTCTACGTTATGTTTACATTTATATTCTGTCATTTATGAATGAATGATACTTTGACTTTTTAAAACATAAACCGGTTTAGTCAGTACGACAAATTTATTTTTTCGAGACATACTTTATTCCATTAAGGTAGATTTTATTATTTATAAAATTTAAAAAGAAAGCACATTCTTAACTATGTACTTTCTATAAAAAGTCCAACATTAACTATAATTGTTACACAAACCCTTGAAAAGTTTTTGAAAATTAGACTGATAGTAAAAAAACTCTTGACAATAATGTATTTAATGTTTCTAACTATGAACAAAATCATTTGCATACAATTTTTCCCTTGAAGAAATATTGATTTTTTTATTGGCTTTGGTCACATAGTTAATTTAGTGGATATTTTATAGATTTTTAAAAACTTTTACCTTCAAATTCCTAATGCAGAATCAATTTAATAATTTTTTGCAATTACGAAACTTAATGTAGTTACATATATTTTAACTTTTCAATACACTCTTGTTTACCTTTAATAAATCAATATCCACTCTCCTTCAAGTAATATTGCTTTGTAGCCGTAGACGAATTCCCGGTGCCTCTAGACCAATTTGTTAAACGTCATTTTCTTACCTCTTAAAACCCCCAAGCTGAAAAAACATTTCGCATCGCCCTATTTATATACATAGCAGATAAAAACAATTTTCTTTCTATGATATATGCTTCCTGATACACGTATTTCCTGCTTGAGACAGGGTATCGGAGAAAAATACTAAGCTTAAATAATAACATATTAAAGGAAAGTGCAACTTAAGAAAAAAGAAAAGATATTAATGTTATAGAAAATATTGTTTTTCCGAGATTTAATAGGGGACAATTTTTTTTTTTATTTTCATATCGATAAATACGACAAATATAATAGTTTTAAATCGGTCTTTTCTTTTGAAATTTATGTAATTGCTATTCATTTTCTTGTTTTATAGTGCAAGTATTTGAGTAAAAACCACTCAAAAACGCAAAGTAACGTTGAAATAGAATTTTTATATTAATTATTATAGTAATGTCTTATCTGTTTTTGTACTCTGCTTGTCTAAACCCCCTAAAAAAACTCGTTTTTATTATTTTGTTTGCAAAAACTTTATTTCCACAGTATTATCAGTTCTTCATCAGAACCTTCAATTGAGTGGAGGAAGATCTGTATCATCCACTAAGACCCTCTCAAATACATTCTACAGTAAACACAGTAGCAGTAATATCTAATTTTATTGCTGTATATTACAGCTGGTCATCTTCATGTCAAAAGGAACAGAATATAATATCTCATACAGAGGCTTATGAAGTGGGTGCAATGCTTCATTACATCTTTTCTAATCCTGCTGCAACCTTTTTAGGTGGAAGAGGATATAGCTGAACTTATCTGGCAGCAAGATCTGTTGCGGTTGTTCAATGGTCCAAACTCTAAACTCTCTGACAAATTTCCGTTTATTTTTTCTGATAGTTGCACTAGCCAGAGATTTTATGATTGCATTACATTTCTTTAACCCCATTCCTTTAAATTCTTCTTTCATTATATGAATGGAAATGGTTTTGTTCCCATTATTGATGTTTGTAAGTTCTAGGGTCGATTGTTGATGATTAGATTTTACTAATTGTTTTAATGATCTTTGATTGTTAATGATCATTTCTCAACCATACTTTTTCCGCAAGAAGTTGGTTCATCTACATTTTTCCAAGATTAAAGAATACACTAAAAAGTGTATGCATCAATGCTGCTATCTCTTTGCAAGATTTCTGTTCTTGTGATGTTGATCGATAACTTTTTCCGTCTTTATCTCTTGACACATCCTTTTCACGTGCACGTATAACTCTTTCAGCTATTATTACTTTGAATTGATAAAATTTCCCACTGCTTCTATGCTTTCATAGGAAGTAGTAGGAAATTTTGGTGAGGACGTATGCAACCCATGAAGATTCCCGCACCGCGAAGACGTCTTTTGTCGTTTTCTAATAATAACATCTACTGTACCATTCAGAAGCAAGCCCACCCTCTAGCTTCACAGATCTTGAACAATAAAGGAGCTCCTTACCATGATTCTTCCTTATAAGGATGAAAAATCCATGTTCCATTAACTTAAAACTCAAAATACGGGCTTAGAGTTCTCAGATGACTAAATATATAAGTAAGCGTTTCTTAAACTGTGGGGCGCGCCCCTCTAGGGGGGTGTGATGACTCTGCAAATGGGGCGCGAGCATATTGAAAAATCGCAAATAAAAGATTATATAAAAAATTTATTAATTTACTGAAAGTAAATAAACAAAATACATTTTGAAATAATAAAAAATAAAATACACATTTACACTGATGTAATATACTTATAAATGTATCTCTCAGTACTGCACAATGTATTAATTAATTTATTTATAGTAAGTTAAGAACAAGTTTAAAAATTACCAGTGATCCCACGGGCTTGTCATGTATAAAATTATACGGATATAAAATTAACACTCTTATCTTGATAAATTGTATGGTTTATAATTAACCATTTAACTGCCGATACAAAGGTACGCTATTCGCTCCCCAATGCAACCTTCCACGTAAGCGATATATTGGGGGAAGTGGTAAAAAAGGAATAAAAAGGAGCAAATCCTCTGAACTAAGTAAATCCTTCAGTAACATTGTCAAGGCCCTTTTATTCCATTCTAAAGCTTTTAGAATAATTTTATGGAAAGCAATGCACACAAAATATCATACTTCGGAAAGACATATATATACGTCCGGGGAAACTAACGCTTTGACTGAGCAAGACATTCCTATATGCCGGTGGCAGCTTCAGCGTCAAATATAGTATTATTGAATTCAATACATTGTTATTGTATGGAGGGGGGAGGGTGCTATAGAAATTTATATATGATTGAATATTCGGGGCGATGGAAATTATGATTGAATATTGGTTCGCAAGTACTTGAAAGTTTGAGAAGCACTGATATAAGTCGATGTCGCAGGTGTATTCAAAATGCTGAAAAGGAGCAAATGTTCTTAGAAGTTTTAGAATTTTTCATGTTTTAATGTTGCTACTTTTTTTTGGTCAGACAGTGTAATAACGATAAGTTTAAATATCTTTACGTAATAATAATTACTTAATATTGTGTGAGAAATTTATTGTTAAAAGTTATTTTGCTGAATACAAATTATTGCAAGAGTTTGGATTTTTTTTTATTATTTTATTAATTATATTTTACTTATTTATTAATTTATTATTTAATTGAATTTCAATGGTCGTTTCTTTACAATTCGTAAGTATGAAAGCTCAGCTTAAGAATTAAAATGAGTTGAATATTACTAACAAAAACTTAAATTAAAACTAGATTCTTAAATGATTAGAGGGTATGATATATATATATATATTATTTTAAGTATGTTTATTAATAACATTATATCCTTTCTTATCAAATGTAACAATAATCTTAGCAGAAATGTGTTTTATCATTATATCAAAGATTCATATTTTCTTATATATTACAAATTATCAAACTATACAAAATTTACAAAAGTAACGAGCGAGTAACGAGTAAAGTTAACGAGCTATATAAACTATAAATGTATATTTTAGGATGATTTTATGAAACGTAACGTGATTCTATTACAATATTGTATGAATGATTTGTTTTAGTATATGCCAATGGAGATATTTTAAAATCACTTATAAAATCTAAGTTATTAAAATTTACAATTACACCTTTTCTTGACATGTAAAAAAGGGGGTGTAAATGTGTTGCACAACTTCATTTTTTCTAAGAGTGTGGATTACGGGTACCATTGAGAAGGGGGCTTTGGTATTCGAAACAAAATAGAATCGACGAACAATTCTTGACAGTGGCAGTTCCACCGGAAATAGTTCTTGACATCTCACAGACATTAAAGTCTGAAATGACACTTGAAATAAATAACGTCTCCCAGACGTCATTATAAAGTTTAAAAAGTTTAAAAGTCAAGTTTAAAAAAAAGTAGCTGTGTTTTGAATTTAAAAGTTTATTCAGGTTCATTTCTTTTAAATAAAAAAAATATCAGCATAAGGTGTAGTTTTGTCTTTGAAGTAGCACAAGTTTTTATGTTATTTCTTTATATGCCTACTTTTTTTAGAAAAATTCTTTTTCATTTCTTTTCTAATTTTTTTCATAAACATGTGTAATTAATTGAAACATATTTTTGTTGCATTGTTTAATCTCTCTTTAGAAAGAGAGTAAATTCTTTTTTTTTCTCTAGTTATTTTATTTATTTGTTTAAGAAATGGCAAAATAGCTCCGAGGAGGTTTTAAGTGTCTACAATTAAAATTTTGGGAATTTATAATTTTGGTTCATGAGGAGTTTTGATTTAGTTCAAAGTTATATCTTTTAGTTACTTGTTCAAAAGCCAAAATAAGATAGAAAATTCTTTTATGATGCATAGTCTTCGAAAATAAGCATTTCGAAAGTGTCAGAAAAATTTGAAGTAAACATTTCATTTATACTTAAATATGGAACCCAAAAATAGAGAACCCATACCTAAGAAGAGGTTGGTTACTCTCAGAAACGGATTTCTAAAACAACAATGAACCACTAATAATAAAGTACCTTTTCACAGTAAAAAATCAGTTAGATCAATTTTTAAGAATTACTCGAAAAAGAAGTATCAAATAAGGACTCCCAGAAATCCTAGTGGAGTAATATTCAAAACATTTCCGTCTGGGTTAGAATGAAAGCTGTTGCAGAGCTCCACCTTGTTACTGGTCATGACTGCCTTGCTAGGAATTTACATCTTATAGAAGTTCTTATTGAACCATGCTGCATGCTCTGTAATCTTCGGGAACCTATGGATTGTACTCTGCTTATTCGCTGCCCTATACTATGCTCCAAGAGTTTGTTGGAAAGTTACTGGGAAGATAGAGAGAAAGTTTAAGCAAACAAAGACGCGCCTTTGAAGATAAAAGCATATAAACATTTTGTGAAATTGGTATGACTTGACAAATCAACTACTGAAACCTGGTCTTTATTTTTGTCTGCTATGAGGGTACATGTAAATCTAGGATATTTTACAGTAGAACGTCATTTATTTGAACGTTTATTATCCGGAGCGTCAAATATCCAGACCAGTTTTTTTTTTGTCAACTTTTGTCAATTTAGAAGGCGAAAAAGATTACAATGGCAATCTCGGGCAGGAGATAACCGACTTTGGCCAATCGATCCTAGGATTTCAAGAATGCGATGAAGTAGAAACCTGGATGGCAAGCGATGCAGAAGACTGGATTTCAAATGTTAAATGATGACGAGACTGTGACGAGAATAAAGAAGAATCCGACCCTTTCGACGATGAAACGGATGAAGACGAGGACAACAACAACGAAAGTAGCAAGGGCCCATCAAATGCTGAAGCGTTTTTTACGTTAGAGACAGCTATGGAGTGGTAAGAACAACAATCAGAGTGCTGTCCTACTCAACTACTGCTGCTCAAGAGAATCAAGAGACCTTTCAGCGAGAAAACAAAGGTGTAGATTGGTACACAGGAAAATAAGTGATTATTTTCCACAATAAAGGTGAAATTGTGACATTTTGCACCGATTTTGCTTTTTCTTCAAGCACGTTTCCCGCATGTGATGATTTTCAATATTCGCATAGTGTCCGGTTTCATATACTGCACGGATCGCATTCGGTGTTCGGTTATCCGAACAATCGCGTATCCGAACCATGTTAGGGTCCCAATTGATTCCGATAAACGACGTTCTACTGTACTTGGTATGAATAGAATCTGTCTCTCTCTGTCACTTCGAAGAAGTTTATAAAGAGTCAAAAATACCATATCTTCGACCATATAAATTTATTGTTCAGGATGAATTATTTTAATTCGTTCAGTCTCTTTTTGGTTATATATATATTTATTACACAGATCATGACTTGCTGACTTGTATTTATTAGTTTATATCTAGTTACCTGAAGGATCGGAATTTGTTACTATTCTTACGAGTCACTGCATCGTTCATTTTATCAACTATTTTTTTCTTCTGTCCAGATTCTGCTCACGTTTTTTCAGTGCAAGTTTCGAATTCTTAATTTGACTGATCCAACTCAAACGCATTGTAACTTTATTTTTTAAGTATTGGTGGAGGGAATGTTTTTGGATTATTTTGCTGTTTTACTGAATCCCTATAAAAGTTTAAATTTGACACATAGCAGCAAAATGCATTTATTTTTTTCCTCTCTCTCTCTATATATATATACGAGTACTAGCTATTACCTGTTTGCTTCACTGGGTATTTCATGATGTTGTTTGGCTATGTACAGTTTTTAAGTTATTCCTATCTAAGTACTAATATCGAACTTTGAAGTTATACTGAAAAAAATTCTTATAGGTCTCACCTCTTGAATCACAAAGGACAGGACTTGAATTTCTAAAGGGGGAGTATATTTTTTACACCCCCACAATCTCCTGAGACATTCGCTTCCCGAAAACCCCATTTTTTTTAGCAAATCTCTATTCAACAAAAGAAACATATTTGTCAAATTTAAAGTCTGTAGGTCAAATAAATCAAAAACGAGCATTTTTTTCTTAACATTTAAAAAGTCGCTTAATCTTCCTTGTTAGTCCTTTTCCGCAAAACTGGTTCTTTGCGGATATCTACTAAATATAAGAATCATGCTTGCCAAATTTGTAGTCTGTAGGTCTAATAATTCAAAAGTGGAAGTTTTTGACTTTAGCACCCTCGTAACCCTTTTAGGAGTCTATGTCCACCCAAAACCCATTCTTAGGGGACCTCTACACAACAAAAGGAACATGCATGCCGAATTTCAAGCTTGTAGGTCTAATACTTCGAGAGATTTTGTGATATATATGTAATTCAAAAGAACATGTCTTATAAGTTAAAAAATTATTGCTATGACTAATGCTTATGTTATTGCGTCAAAATATATTCCCGCATTTTATTTTTTCTATTTGTGTGCCACATCTAACTCAGTGCAAGCCTCCCCGGGACATCTGTTAAACTGTGCGGGTCTTGACAAGAAGGACATGTATTCCAATTCTCTTCTTGTTTAGGATTTTTGGGCTCATGGACTTGGTCTAAGCTGCGGCTAGATCAGGTGGATTAAGTCATCAACAACAACAACTGTTTACGATATTAAAAATATATCTCATTATGAACATAATATTTCTTATGTATTTTTGATTAGGAAGAGTTTTTTTTTATATATATTTCACCTCAAGTGTTCATAAGTAATCTTACATTTTTTCAAACCTAAGTATAAAAAATTTTAATACATAGTTTTTTTTTTAATTTGAAAGAACAGCTATTTTCTTCCAGTAACTTGTACTAAAAATATGGATAGTAGTACAGTTCTAAAAATAATGTAATAGAATTTGATTCGTATTATAAATCTGTGGAAGACTACATTTGTTTCAACATGCATTCTATATTTTCTATTTTAAATTCATTAAATTCATTAAAACTCCAAAAAAATAAATCACAATTTTGCAAAAAAAAAAAATGTTATATAAAGTGATAAATACAGCATACAATAAAGGAAATAATTAATTATGTTAGAAAATTGCTTTAAAATGCTTTTAAGAATTTTATGTTAAGTCTTATATTTTAAATAATTTATGTGAACAGTTGCATAATTTGATTTGAAAATTAACAGTATTTAATTTTGCCAAGTTAGAATTTAATGGCAATTTAATGTATGATTTTTATCTCTCAGCTAAAAAGGCCTATAACAAAAAATAAAACTGTCTTGAAAGAATAATACATAGTTTACAGCTACTGTGATACATATAAACAAAACACAAAATTAGCATGAATACCATGATAAGCTGATTATTCTATTCAAGTTCATGAAAATATAGTTTATATAAAAATTCTCATATATTCATAAGCGCTGTTAACTTAATATTCTCTAAATTTGGTTTTTCGTATTTATTTTCCTTTTTCCTAAAAATATCTTCTTTTTCGTCTAAAACTCTACATCTTTAATAGCATTTAGGATATTATGAAAATAAAACACTAATACAGCTCGAAAATATTGATTAGAGTGTTTACAAAAATTGGATACTTATTCGAAATGCAGTTAAGAAACTCGTTTCTAAGTTTTTGACAAATTTCGAAAGATTTATTCGAGCGAATTTCTCACACTCTGTCTACTAAAATATTTTATCGGAGTAGACAGCATTTTAGCATTATTGTTATGACTCTTTTGACCTCTAAGAATTTATTGAACCTCACAAAATTTCGATCCAAATGTCGCTCGATAACATTTCTTTTCGGAACAATAATTTAAAATGGAATAAGATTTCATCTAAAACTCGGTAAACTTTATTCCTGAAGTTTTTCGGTAAGATTTGCGTTTTGCTTTAGGCGTTAGCATCAGTTTTATACTCTAAAATTTCCTCAATCAGACTTTTAAGTTGAATTCTATTTTAAAGAAAACAAATTACTTAAAATAAAATAAAAACTCAGCTGTCAAAAAATTAAACTCTCAGAAAAATAAATCATAATAAATAACTCAAAACATTCAAACAATAAATTGTAATGTGACAGACTACGTTCAGAGCCATGATTTTTAAGAAGGATGTAAATAAATAACTTTTTTTTTATTTAGTGTCAGTTGAACTAGAACTTATATATAAAACTGTTTTAAGAATGCTATTACAAAAATTATATGAATGCAATCTTTTGATGAAAACTGAAAAAATGTTAACATTTTCAAAATTTTCTCCTGTTTAGAGAAATGCTTCTATAATAATAATATTTTCCCTGTATATAAAGTCTAGGACTTATATACAGGGGTTGAAATAGGATTTTGAAAATTTCATATTACTTTCAGTGGTATGATCAATTGAAATAATAACCATTGTTTTTTAATAAAAATTTCTGTTCTCTGATGTACTAAAATATGAATAAACCTACTTTTAAATATATATTTCTAAAAAATCGAGTTCAACACTTTTATTGAAGTCCTATCTATATATATAGGGTAAATAAGTAATTTTCATGAAAGTAGAATAAAGTCTTTTTTCCTTCGTTTTTTGCAAATAAAATTATGTATTTAAATAATTTTTCTTGTAATAATATTTCTAAAACAATTTTATATGCACATTTTAATTTAACTGACTCTATGTATGAAAAAAACATATACAATTATACTCTTTTTTTAAAATCACGATTTCGAACGCAGTTAATCCCTTAATTAAAATATATAATCTATTATGCAACACATTGTTTCTCCTACTTTCAATATTGGTGAGCCAATTTTCAATCACGCCCCTCCATACAACAACAATGTATTGAATGCAATAATAATGTACTTTGACATAAAGCGACAATACTATTTTAATTATAAGCGCACAAATTATCAAGATAAGTATTAAAATTTGTATATGGCAAGCCTATGGGGTCACTATTAATTATTAAACGTATTCTTAACTTAGTATTGATGAATTAATTATCAAATACATTCTGCAGTACTGATACTTTTATAAGAAACTTGTTTATCAGTGTAAATATGAATTTTAGTTTTATTATGTCAAAATGTATATTATTTTGATGTGCTTCCTTTCAGTAAATTAATAATCTTTTATTTTTGTCCCTTCGATATGATCAAGTCACCCACGTAGGATTATTATGCTCCCTAGGGGCATGCCCTACAGTTTGAGAATCTCTAGTGAAGTAACAAATTAATTTTAATGAAGCTTAAACATTTTGATTACTTATTTTAGTACAAATTATACTTTATTAAGTAATATATTTTGATTATATATATATATTAACAAATAGCACTAGGAATATAAAGCCATTCTAAATTCTGCTTTTGAAATTTTATCAACAATTACAATGCATTTTCAAAGATCAAAAGTATCCACTGGCTTCAGCTTTTAAAATTTACGAGACGTCATAAATCTTCCTAAAGATAAATTTTACACCTTGGTTTTATTATACAACATAATAATTTATTTTTAAGATAAAAATTATACAATTAGAAATTTATATTAAAAACGAAATTTCGCTTCTGATGAGTTTTCACATCAAGAAACTGAAACTGAAATTCACCTATCTGAACTTTCTGGATTAAAAATAAAAATTCAAACCCAATCTTTAGAGAATTTCGATCGCGTGTTTCGCATCACTTAAGAAAATCCTCCCCGTTGTGATGAAAATGGAGCACGCAACTTCTGACTAGTAGCTAACAACTAATCTCTTACTTCAGAAACAGAACTAGCAACAAGTGCCTGATAAAGATTGCATTAAATCGAGTTGCTATAATATCAGAGAGTGCTTATTAATGTCGTACTCAGTGTAAGGTTCGAATAATTAATTCGATTACACTCCATGGTAATTAAATTATCTTCGTAGAATGTTATTTTATTTAAATTTGTTATTATTTTCAGTGAAGTTAATAGTTTTAACTCAGTGTTTTTTGTTCATAATTTTCTTTTTAAGAAACTGTATGTGGATTCATTCGGTACTGTATTTAAAACTGGCAGCAAAGATTAGTCCCTAATAAAATAAAGTAAGGCGGGCTAATAAACAAGTCCCTATTAACTGTTTTTCATATTTTACTGGAGACTTACTAAGATTTTTAATATTTCCAATCTTTCTATAAAAACTTGCTGCATTACTGAAAATCTATTATCTATCGTAGTTTTGGTACTTATGTATTATCGCAACAATCGCCAACTCTATTAGTTACTCTCCAACTTGGCCTATGTGTCGATTCCTATGAGTTGATTTCCAATGTGTCGTTCTCTCTGAACTGGCAACCATGTGCTTCGATTCCTATAATGTCGCCAATAGGTTGTGATAATACCTAAGTACCGTAATTTTTTTATTTAGATATTTATAAGCGCATGATTTGTGAATTATTTATCGTGAAGACACTTGTCTACCTTTTGAAGAGTATCGTTCGATCAAATTTTAATTGACATTTTAAACAGTATCTATCGACTATTACCTTATTAAAGTAATCGAAGCAAATAATGAATCGTTTTTTCCCTCAAATTCATGATATATATTCTAATAATTTGTAAATAATCAATGTAGCCTAGTAATCATAATCACGAGTTAGTAGCTGGAGATGTTTCAGTCAAGCAAAGGTTTCAAGACTAAATTCCACCCAAAAACCATTATGTAATTCTGAATTATGAGGTCAGACAGTGACGAAGGTAATACCTGAGAGGGTGAGACAGTCTTGCACACTCAACTTCTCACCGTACAACTTTGAAGTTAGTTCTGTTAAACTTTCCATCTTTAACTGTTTGTTGTGAAATCTAGAATCGAACATAAGACTCGACTTGAATATCGACACCCATTAGCTAACTTGGTTACTTTGGTCGCAGTTTTCATTTAATTTGATTTTCACTTACCTCGCACTCTGAAGCAACAAGAGTTCTATTGGTGACAGATTTTGTAATTTTGAACCAAAGTCCTCCACCTGGCCAACGTTGGCTTGGTTTGAGTTCCGATGCTGCTGAAAACTTGCCCCGGAATAAGAAGGGAGGTGTTGCACATTGATTTGGTCAAGGCTCGAAGTCCTCATGCTAATAGTTTAAAAGAATGAGAAGCCAGCTTCGTGTCATTCGCGTCTCTTGGCTGGATTTAAAATTACAAAATTTATCGCCAGTGAACCTTATATGGCTTAGAAGTGCAACATTAATAAACGACCAATCAAAACTACAGATAACTACAACAGTTATCCACACTCTTTAACTCATAGTATTTCTTTGAAATTCTATTTACAAATAATGGTACTTACGTATTACGATTAGCGATATTATATGAAACGAAACAGATGGTTTCCAATTCAGCACGTACGAAATACGTCAAATCGATGTTGCTACCTTGGGAAGTTGTCTTGAACGTTGGCATTGTTGAATAAGTACGTAAGTATCCAAATAACTAAATGAGTATCAATTCAGATATCAAGTAAACAAAGCCTTCATTTTTAAAATTTCATAGTCTGTCTCAAAATGTAGCTTGAAGAATATTAATTCTGAAAATTTAATTTAGCTACTATTGAGTTAACAATATTTGTAAAAATATTTTACCTTAATCTGTTTTTAATTATTACTAAAAACTAAATTTGGGAACAATTTAATATCTTTTTGTTCTTATGAAAATAACTGAATGTTTTATTATATCAAAGGGGAGTTTTTTATTTCTCGAATGTATATGTATAGAAATTAAAATACCCCCAAGTGCGCTTCATATTGATTATTGACTATTATGTAATGTAGATCATGCATATAAGACGCATAATAAAGAAGTCTCGAGGTTATATGATCAAATACACAGACAACCTAAAATATTTACCATATTTATTTATAACTTTTCACTTTATCTTATTTATAATAAATGATAACGAAAAGATAACAAGAGATAAAGAAAGAAAAATGCAATATTTTGGAGCAGTGTAAATTTATGTGCAAATTATTATTGATAGTATATTATTTTTCAAAATCTTTTTAATTGTACTTTTTTGTAACTAAATAAGTGTCTGTTCATTGTCTTCATACTTAAGGGCAAATTAAATATATTCTTATTTGATTAACGAGACAAGTGTAATAAAATAAAAAATATTTTATTTTTAAACTTATAAATTTCGTTTTTAATGGAAAAATTAATCCTAAAATTTAGATATCTTAAAATGTCGATGAATAAGTAAGATTAGTAAAACAATTTGTATTCAAGAAAACTTTGGATTATCTTTTAATAAACATTATATTGTTGTTGATTCCATTATCATTACCTTAATGATTTTATTGTGACTACTTCGTATTTTAAACATATGATAGTGCATTTCAGCCAGAATTGGCATTTGTGCTAGAGCTTCCTTATCTCTTCACTCACTCTAATTTTGACATGATTTTCGATGTACCAAGACAGTATTAGACGTTTCATTGTCATTTCTTCTCTCAGTTGTATATACTTATTTAAAGTATAATCCATCATTGAAACTGTCGTCTACCAACTTATATCTATCCGTCTTAAATATACAGGCGTGTATTGATCATATGGAATTTCTGGTATTCCTCAAATATAAACTATTCTACTTGTCAAAATACAATGAAATGTGGAGAAAGTATTTGAAAAAAAAAAAACAAGTATTTTGTCTGTTTTTGAACTTATTTCATACGGGTTATAGAATATTTAAACATTTTTTAAAAAAAATTCGAAAATGAACCTTAAAAATGAACATTTAAATATTGACAAAAACAGAAATTTTCCTTGTTTTTTGTTTCTTTGATCGCATGTTCTAATGAATACAATAATTTCTGTTACATTTTATAATGGGATTAGTTTATGACAATCCACATGATTAATATAATCCCGTGTACTTCATTGAATTCAAAACAAAGTGACATTAGATTTGTATTGGTTATTTTACTTGTAAAATTTGAATACAATTTCAAATTTGATTATTCGATAAAAATGCTCAAATGTTAACATATAAAATATTAAAAATTATATATATATTATACATGTATTAAATCGAGGGAATTTTGTTTACCAATGCTTGTTATTATTGACAAATATGTACTTCTAAAAGAAATTTTCCGCAAAAAGCAAACGTTGGCAACAGGAAGTGCATGAACTGATTGAATTGCTACACATGAATGCATTTACTGTATTACATTGACATCACATGAATTTTTGAATTGATTGGCTAGAAGCACACGATTGTCGTTATCATGTAAAACTGACATCACATCAGTTTAGTTCATTAGAAATACTGTAAGAATAACATCGTGTTTACAAATTGAAAACGATTTGTAGCCAAGAGTTTCCAAAATAATAACACATTTGTAGCAAAATTAAATAGAGATATATAACTATTTATTATAGAGATGTATAACTATTTAGTTTCAATAATGCGGTACTACAATTATATAATTTTGAATACATTATATATATGTGTGTGTGTATGTATACTTACATACATACATATACATATACGTATATATATATATATATATTTGAAATACATTGATAACAATGTAAACGGGAAAATGCTTTAACAAAAAGCAGAGTTTCAATTTCGGAAAATGTTTACAATGTAAGAGTTATCCGCCTACATTTTCAGAATAATTTACCAAGTGAGTGTTTGTTCTTGTAAATGTCGAATATATTCTGAATATTGCATATGCATGTCCTTGCTTAATTTATTTCCTTAATTTGGGTCATGCGGGCGTTGCAACTTCGGCATTCACCTGTTATTTGCATGTCTTGTTAAGCAATATTTAATACAGAAAATTAAATAATTATCAAGTTGTTGCAATGAATTATTAATGTTGCAATAGTCTTAATATATTGGAATTATAATGAAAACATTGCCTTTTTTTCATTGATTCCTAAGAACATTTTTTGTTATAAAATTCAAATGGTGATTCGTAATTAAAAATGCTATTATCATGTTTAAAGTAAATAATGAGACAGATATTTTATTTTTAAACAGTGGCTGAAAAATTCGATAAATGTGTCTGAAATATTTGGTAAAAATTAAAACTTTACAAACTTTTTCACATATTTCTTTGAAAAAGGTATAATTTTATTTAGAAAATTAACCTTATGGAATTATTAATTCCTATATAATTCCCAGAAAAAATAAATATAAACATTAAATTACATGGAACATCTTTCAATTATTTGATACGATTTTTTGTTTAATTTTTCTCTCTCTCTATATATATACACGTAAATTTGCCATTTAGATCATCCTAATTCTCACATCGAGAATAATTTACTGTGAAAAACATAATAATAGTTACATCGCCTTATACTTGTTTTGCAGCATTAAAAGTAAACGTATTTAAGAAACACTATGGTATTAGAAATTTTAGATATAATTATTTACTTATTAATAATAGGAACTAAATTTTAAAAAAAGATAAAAATTTTTTAGGATAGTATTCAATGTACAGATAACGTTTCTTTATTAATTTTAATTCCTTATGGAAATTTTTGCTCAATTTGTTCCTTTTAATATTCTTAGGTACTTACTGATATAATTATAAGTAATGAAAATATATATATATATGGTAAATTCTAAAACTAAAACACTAAATTATTAAAAATAAAAATATTCAGGAAAAATACACGCATATATTTTCCTTAATTATAATATAATTTTTAGGAATAAAACCATTAACACATAACTGAAACTTGAATGGAGTTTTGAAAAAACTTACAAAGATGGCTTACCGTTACGAAAGTCGTAAATTTATTTTATTAACTTAATATTTTTCAACTTGTAAATTATTATTTTTTTAAACATTTATTTCATATTTTACTGCAATATAATAAATATGCTAATTAAAAATAAACAAGTAAATGTAGCATTTGGAGTTTACAATCTAATCCTTTGGGAGGGAAAGCAAAACATCTTAGTTCATCATGCACAAAATATAGAAATTCTTTTGTCCTACCTCTTTCAGCTTAAATGTAGAAGGAATTTTAATTAAAAAAGACAAAAAATTCGGCTTTAATAAGGTACTTGCGACGGTACTGAAAATTATAATACGTTGCACCTCAGTTTCAATTCCTTCGGATAAGCTCACATACATACGTAAATGAAGATGCTTCGTTCGAATTTCATTTGGTTTTGTTAAAAAAGCACAGTAAAAGATTTATCAGGCTTGTTCAAACATCTTGACTGTATTATAGATGAGATGTCGGGTATTATGGAATACCCTTTATATACATTTCTAAAATTAATTTTACTGGTTTTTGATAAAAAATCTCCAAATTCATCATAGATGCAAACTATTAGCAAATGTAAGGAATTATCACTTGTCAAAATATAGTATTTATCTTGTTGTAATAAAAATTATTTAAAAAATTATAAATAAGGGTATTATGGAAAGGAATTATCACTTGTAATTAATTATCACTTGTCAAAAAATAATATTTATCTTGTGGTAAAAAAATTTTTTAAATGATAAAGGGAGGGTATTATAGAATAGTCGGGTAATATGGAATAGGTTCAAACCATTAGAAAACTGATTACGATTTTATAAAACGTAGTTATTTTAACTGTAAAAGCCCTATTTTTAAGAATACGTGAAAGTCATTTCTGTTTGGAATTTATTAATAAAAGTCACTGTCTAGTATAGTCAAGGTAATCCCAGAAAAAACACCTAAAAAAAGTGTGAAAAAACAAATAAATACGATAAAAGTTTTAAAAAAAGAAAAAGTATTCATTTCTTAAATAAATCAATTAATATGTGTGGTTTTTATTTTCGAAGTAAAGAAATTACTTGAAATTAGATATCTTATTATCACCATGTTTTAAATTACAAAATTTTGCAAGTGCTTGCATTGAATTATGTACATAATTTTTATTTGAAATGAGAAGAATGAATTTTTCTCTGACTTTAAGTATATTAGAAATAGATTTAGTTTATTTGAAAGAGACAAAAATGCTATCATAAATGTGTAACATATGGAAATTCGAGTCACCAGAAAACCAATGGAAGTCATTTCGTGGTTCACAAATCTCAATTCGTGCATACCTGATTAAGAAGCAATACTTTGTGAAATCGGTATCTCCCCTATTATTCAACTAGTTGATGGTATTTAATCTGTCGAATCATAGTTAAATTTCTTCCTGAAGTTAGAAATCTGCCAATTCAAAATTAAATTCTACAAAAATACACTAATAAAAAAAATTAGAAGTACACGCAAAAAAGCAAAGAAACGATAGCCTTGCATGGGCATAAAATGGAGAATAAAGGCGTAACAAAAGGCAAAACAGACAAAAAAGAAGCAAGAACAATTGTACGGTAACTTTAATTCTTTGAAATAATATAAAGATCATGAAATAATGCTTCAGGCAACAATATGATTACGTGTAAATGATAAAAAAATTGGTGGCATGGAAATGATACAGTATGTTTATATATATGGTGTGTGGTCCCCCCGCAAAAAAACTGCTAAGATTTCCACACACCTGTTTTGTATAGATGTGATTAGGTTATCGATGTGACTTTGGGGAATACTATTTGATTCTTGGTGAAGTCCGATCCCCCTGTTTTCCGTGTAACAGGAGGCCTTGGTCTTGCAGCAATGCATCGTCTGAGTGTATACCAAACACGCTCGGTCAAATTAAGATCAGGAGACATGCTAGCCATTCCATACAGTGTATTTTTTCAGCTTCAAGAAAGCTCTTCACAATACTAATTATATGCGGTCCATTATTCTGCATTTAAAGAAAGAAATGACCAGTGGTTGCAGCTTAAGGCCCAAAATGGGGTCTCAGGACCTTGTCTTCATACATTTGAGCCCCATAAAATTGCCATTTCGAACAATATGCAGGTCAGTACGTCAACATATGCTAGTTCCAGCCCATACCATCAAACTACCTCGTTTGAAATGGATATTTCTTGAACGAATATTAGTTTATTATGAGTGCCCTTTTCTCACTATACCAAAACACGTCTGGCGTCAAACTCTAAACTTAATAGGGATTCTTCAGTAAAAAATACTTTATATATACTCCAATTCCTTTTCTGCCAATCTCGATGTTGAGAAGACCACAATCTTTGAACCGTACGGTATCTTACTGTCAGTAGAATACAATGGTTTATTTGCAGATAATCCACCCTCATGTAGACTACTTTGGATTGTTTGGCTTGAGATCCTTCGTCCTATATATTGCCAAAAGAAACTGTTTTTGGATCAGCGTCGCATTGGCTGTTCTGTCTTGAAGAGCTGCTAACAGGATATATTTGTCATTATTTGCTGTGGTAACATGTGAACGATCTTGTCCTGGCCGACACATCGAACTTTCCCTGTTTCTTGAAATTGATTCCACAGCTTTACAAATACAAATCTTGTTACTTCAACAATGTCCGCTACAGTTCTTTGTGTTTGCCCGGGTTCTAATAGTTAGCCAAACCATGGATTTCGATAGATCACGTTGTGGTGACATTTTCCAGTTGTCTTTTCTAAAAACAACAGCTAAAAGGTTGAATTTCACTACGGGGACAACGAAAAACAACAGCTTCTACAAATTCACGATTTCTGCACTTATAGCCATTTTTTTTTTTTTTTTTTTTTTTTTGGGTTTTTGACGTCAGGAACGTTGATTGGCATATGAAGTTTTCTTTTGTTATTTTTTGCTACAATTTATAGACTATGGAAGTTTTGTACTATGTTAGTTATCAGAAAAATATTTCGTAATTTCTTTAAATCCGTGTGCTCTCCTAATCTTTTTGAGCAGTGTGTTGCATGGAATTAAGAATATTGTAAAATTTAATGATATAGGGATATTTTTCTTCGTGACACCTTTTAGAAGTCTGGAATTTAATTTTTTGCTATTGATTTTATTTTGATAAAACTCTTTAAAAAATAGCTTAAAGAATCAAGTGTTTGTGGTGGTTTTATAAAGAAACAAATATTTTTTAAGAAAACGTAAAAAAAAATTCGAAAGCATTTTGCAAGCAAAATAAATTTTAAGAAATTTGCGAATACTTTATGCATATATTATGACGGATCATGATATTTAAATTATGGAAATCAGTTCAAAATTTAAAAAATAAAACCCACGAATTTATTTTAAATACTATAATGTAGTCATAATATCAAGTTATGCGTACACGTATAAACGCACAATAATTTACAAATACTCAGTAATTTCCAAAGACTATAACTAATCTGTTATTCCTTACACACACAATAGTAATGCATCATAATGAAAATGTTAAATTACTTATTTTTTAAAAAACGCCTTTATGAAAAGTAATATTAGGACTTTTAAAGGGAGTGGGACATTTATTAATGCATGAAACAGACTTTATAATGCTACTTAAGAATAATTTAATGCACTTAAAATCATGAATAAACATTAGAAACAGTTGGGCCCTTAGCGAAAAATATGTACCTAAACTACATACAAAAATTCCCTATTTTCTCAAAACATTTATATTTTAATGAAGAATATGTGAGTAATTTTAGGTCAAATTATTTAATTGCTTAATTGAGCAACTGATAAACTAACACAAACATATTAATAAGCAACAAAAAAGAATTTATGCTCGCTGATAATATTTTGTGCAAAAACTCAAAATATTTCGTTCATAACTAAGTTTTGGTAAATTTTAACAAAAAAAACTTCATCAGTTAAACTTAACTTACAAATATATACTATATAAACAAGTAATATAAAAAAAAATTAAGTCAATTCCTACTTAGATCAACAAATTTTTTTTTTTATTTTAGCTACTTTTTATTAAATAGTTACAATTAATATAAGTATGTATATACATATAACAGAATCACAACATTAAGTGGTAAATAATTTTAGCATTAAAGTATAATATGGTCATCCAAAAAAATCGTGCATATAAAACTTCAGTTCAACTGAATGCTTTAAAACGTGAGAAAAAAAACTTTTCAAGTTTTGACACAATTCGCCAAAAATGATACCAACGTGGCTGTATTTGTAATTCTTTGAATAATTAGTTTTAATCAATTAATTTTTATTAATTATCATTAAATTATTGTATTGTTATCTAAAATAATCATGTATATAAAATGTTAGCTCAATTGAGCGCATTAAAATGTGTTTTATTAATGACTGAAATTCACGAAGATAAATGAATAAATAAATAGAGAGTGTGAGCTAATAGTAGGAATTGAAAAAAATCAAGTTTTTTTTTAATTGTGAAGGAAAAAATCATATCCAGTAGCAAAATAATTTTTATTCGTGACATATAGGCAATAAAAGAAGATAAAAGATGGGAAGGGATTTTGCTCTCAAAACAAAGTATTTTAGAAGATTCTTTGTTGATGATCTTCATACACGATAGCTGTCTTGACGACAAGTTGGATCATCAGAAAAATGGATCACCGTAAAACAAAGAGCATGAATTATTTACATAGAAAAGGATTGGTTCGTCGCGGATCAATTGTTTCAGTTTGAAATATGAGATTTTTTAGTTCGATTTGGCGAGAAGTTTTTTTCTCAAATGGAGAACACATTAGTTATTTTCGATGATAAATGAACGAAAGGGAAAAGATTTTTATAATCCCTTATCTCAAATTTCTTTTCCTAATGATCTTTCAATTCCTTTTCATTCTTTAATAGATGCTGATAATAATTTAGAAGATTTAGAGTAAAACAGGCATCAAATGCATTTAAATTAGATAAATATTTGTTTCGAAGTAAAGATAAATTATTTTTATTTTTTGAAAAATTAAACGGTGTTTCGAAATCATTATTTTAAGAATGTTTTAGAATCGAAGTTAACATTTTATCTATTCTATCCATCTCTATCTATCTATCTACACTTTTATATATCTATATATATAAGTGTAATAATTCCCAGTAATTCAACATTTAATAGCTCTTGATTTATTTATGGTCCAGTCCTTCAGGACAACCGTTTAATTATTTTAATTAGTTACCAGCCTAACGGGGAGTTTTGAAACTACACCCATCCACCTCGCAAATCATGTGATATCCCGCTGGCTATAAATACCGAGATCTGGATATCCAGCCCTCTTCTCTCTTCTGTCTGTGTCTTTAACCATGTAGCCGGATGCATTGCGTAGTATTGTAGTTTCTTTGTCTGTGTTGTGTAGTCCATGCTTTATGTTTGTAATATGTCTATGTGTTTTAAGAAGTGCAATAAATTGGATTAACTTTCAAGACTGCCTCATAAATTCCATAAAATATGATCAACCATGCCGTAATTACTTCCAATGGCCACGCCCTATCCTTCGGTTCGTTACTTTAATATCATCCACTCGCAACTTCTAACAGTTATATTTACTAATCTTCAGCAATATGAAAGAAGTATTTCATATATCGTCGGCCTAATTATCAGACTGCGTAACTCCACCGATGTAACTGATTTGATATAGGAGTGCAACGCGCGAAGCGCTTTTTGGCGCAATTCCTTAGTCGCGCCAAGCAGCGATTGTTGTCGGGTTACATGAAATCCAAGAGGACGGTCTAGCGTTTCCCTTTTGTTTTGTCTGCGCCATGCCCCAGTGCGCGCTCCGCTTTTAATTTATTCCTTCGATCAGATTAATCACTGTTTTTTTATTTCATAATAAAACTAGATTTCGAAGGGAGAGGTGGTGGCAAGATTTTAACATAAAATAAATACAACAGAAAGTAATATCAATGTATTACATTTCTAGATATAAATTATTTACACTATTTTAAGCGTTCATTACACAAAATTTGCAACAATGTCGCAAGATAAAAATATCAAAGTAAACCATATTGTAATATTATCGCCTATCTTGGCGAACATAAACAACAATTTGATGCCTAGCCCTACTGAATCAAATTAGCATTCCAGATGGAGTTACACAGTCTGATAATTAGACCGACGATATATATATATATATAGATAGATAGATAGAAAACCGACTCACTTACTCATCTCAAGGTTCTCTTTTGAACTATTAGACTTACAGACTTGAAAGTTGACTTGTAGGTTCGTTTTTATCAGTAAAAATTCACTAAGAGCGGGCTTTGTGAAAATCGAATCAAACGGGGAATGGTAAGTGCGTTATAGATAGAAAAATTCTCTTTTTTTACTATTTGATATACACACTAGAAATTTATCAACCATATTTATTTTGTTGAGGGAAGATCCAAATCGACAAAAATCGACTCTCAATAGGGATGCGGGATTATTGTAGAGAAAAAAAATTGAACTATTAGACCTATAGTCCTGAAATTTAGCAAGCATCTTTTTTTGTGTGTAGAGATCCGCTGAAATTTCCATTTTTGATGTATTACACCAACGGACTGAAAATTTGGCAAGTATGTTTCTTTCAGTCAGAAAAGAATTGCTAAGAACAAATTTCGTGGAAATTGATTCCAAGGGTTATGAGGGCGTTGTATATAAAACAAAAATTCTCATTTATTATATTTTGAATACAAAACTTTGTGTAAGATTTTTCTTGCAAGTTTTGAATGGCTCTAATTTTCGAGTATATTACTAAATGGTAAGTAATTAATATAACTAAAATTTGTGAAAGAATAAATAAATATAGAAAATGTGTATTTAATGCTGTGAGTTATTACCTTTCTTCTATAATTATTATCACTTCAGACTTTTTTATAAGACAGACTTACTCATCAAAATAAGAACTAATAAAACTCTTTTTATTGAATTAAAATACTAAATAGTATCGAGAAACAGTTCAAAAGTAAGCCTCACCTTGAGGTAAATACAACAGTTTAGCAACTAAATTAAAACAGGTAAAATAGGCAAATTACAAATTAATAATTAAGGAACCAGAATCCTTTGAATCAACTTACCCCGAGTAAAATATTCGGAGGCTATGATGGTGGGTTTCTGCTATAATGTGATTAAGTAAATAATGCATTTCATAGCGTCAATATATTCCCTGGATTGTATCCAAAAATATTGTTAGATACTGAACTAAAAATGCAATCTTTTTCATTTCGTAATAAATAAACTTTTTTGGACAATATACAAAGACTTTTAGAAGTAAAATTGATAGAACAGAATAAAATCACTTATAAAATGTAGAGAATAAGAGTAGATCTCAGAATACATTAAAAATCAAATATCGAATACGGATATCAATGATACACATTATTCAATGTTTATGATTTCTGATATCAATGTTTAACAGAAAATAATTTACAATAAACTAACAATTTCCAATATTATTTAAAATTTATTACATTAAGTTTTATTGATATTTGAAAATAGACTGCGAAATAATTAGTTTTAATTAATTTTATCTGAAAGTGTGTTAATGTGTCACACCTCAAACACACACAACAATATAACCAGAATAATGAGAAAAATAATGCCAAGAAAGGTTGAAAATTTAAAGCCATGTCGATTAACAAGTGATGGGCTTATAATTTTAAATTTTTCATGCATTACATTAATGTATTGGCAGTACAATAGATGCAATTGCATTCATTTCCACCAACGCTTTCAGAGCATTATTTTTCACAAATGTTTTGGGTCTTACCCAAGGTTTATTTTTTAGGAAAAACTCACCAGACCGAAATTTTTCAAACCAACGCTTCACTTTTTTTCGTTAACAGTATTCTTTCCAAATGCCTGTTTTATATTGCGAAGAGATTTTGAAGCATTAATAGCAAGAAATTTACACGAATATTGGATGAATTCACATTCTTACAAAGTTCCAGTCAAATAATTCAGTAGGAAAATGTTTGAGTTTTCATTTTTAAATTTTAATCGAAATACTTAAATCCTAGGCTTTGTAGCCTCGAAATCCTGCGATAACGGTGTTTCTTCAAATTCCGAAATCCTAGAATTAAAGTGTTTCTTCCCGGGATTTAATTTTGTGTCTAAATTATATTTTGAATTTTTTTTTCCTCATCAAAATTTTCTAAGAATTTAACTCTCAGAAAATTTATATTTTCTTTATAAAATTTGTTCGTAAAACTTTTTTGTACAATTATTTTTTTCGTATTGATGAATAAATTGAAAAAACAATCTAACGGAACAATTTTGAAATCTGAATACTGACTACTATACACATTCTAATTTTTAGCACTTAATATTCAGTTTACAATGGACTAAACTCACAGACAAGCGGGGCCAGGTCAGAATCACCTGATGCACTTGCAATCATTTGCACGTGCAACTTGTTATCGCGGAAAATTCTTATACTTACGTTGTTCATACCTTGTGTTTTAATTTTATCACCGTATATATGCATAATATTATAATATTTTTTGGATTATTCTAGTATACCTATTTGGTAAGGAGTGATCTTATTATTTTTTGATTATTTTTTTAAATCTTATTAATGCTAAAGGAGCTTAAAGATGCAAACAGCTAAACTAAAAAAAATATGCAGCTCTTATTTCTCGTAAGGGAGAACATGGCACAGATCTAAAGGGTTTACTGCCATACTTACACAATGGTATAAGCAACGTCTCAAGAATAGATTTTGTCACAGTTCCTTCTTCAATTAAATGCCGTAAATTAATAGTGGACCTGCTTCAAAGACTTGATGCTTCAAATTCCACTGCATTACTAATAGCTCATGCAAGTGGATCTTTTATTTCAAATTAGATAATGGTAACACTTGAAATTGATTCACATTCTAATTCTACAACTAAATCAATTTGTATACAAAAACCACATTAACTGTCTCAGAAGTACAAGATAAAGTTATAAAAGAGGTATATGCAGCTATGCAGCCTATTATATTTGAGACACTGTCATCAAAAATTCAAAAAGAAATGACTCTTTTTGAAAATGGAGGGAGACCTGGGGATTACCTGGAGAGAACATACTCCTATTCAATGACGATAAAACCTATTAGTGTAGAGCAGTAGCGCACACAGAACGTTTCCAAGGGGAGGGGGTCCGGGGTTGAAAGTCCACCATTTTTGTACCATGCTCCTTTTGATTTTGTCGATTTTGGGGAGCAAAAAACAGTAAAAAACTAATTATTGAATAAATAATTAGTATTAATTGATAAAATTAATCATTAAAATAAATATTTAATTAAAATTTTCGTATTATATACTTAAAATTATAATCAATCTGGAAAAAAAATCAAGGTTTGGGGGTACGGACCCTAGGACACCCCCCTAGTGTGCGCTATTGGTGTAGAGTCTTAACGAGTATTTTCTGTGGCAGGACAATTTTTAGCAAAAATAAGAAGCTGTTTAAAAGATGAAACGCTGGACATGTTGTGTTTTTCAAAAGCTTATTTACAGAAACACAAGAAATAAATAAATGTTTTTTTTTGTGATGAATTAAGTTTTTTTTATTTGTTTCAATAAACAGTATTATTAAACCAATTTTTTAATTATGTTTTAAGCTTTACTATGTAATTTCAGCTATGCTAATGCGTAAACATTTTCCATAAACAGTCCAATGCTGATCTCAGGATTTGGATTATGTAATCCCGATACCCCTGGTTTAAAAATATAACACGGGATTACAAAACCTATTAAATCCAGCTAAAAAATACAATTGTGGCATTATTTATTTTTATTCTCTCATTTATATTTTTGATACTTTACTTTAACGAGATGAAATCCATTGAAAGAATCGAGAAAGTATTTCATTTTTCATATAATACTTCAGAAAATATAAAAATGGTCACGGCCATGATTTTTTTCTTTAGACCCAATAACCTAGAAATGTGTTTACTGGACAAAAGAATATCAGATGCATCTGTATCTCATGATTAATGATACTGGCCGAGAATATCTTGGACTTCTTGCAAAAGATTTTTGGCATTTTTCTCCTGAGAAATGAATAAAATTATTTCACATTTCTTTTTCCTACAAAGCTTTAAAAAAGAATAAATTTTTTTTCCTTGCAATATTCCTTTATTTTCTTATTGATAAATGAAATTTTTACTTGAGAAGTTTTAGAAAACTTTGCGTTTGTCGAAACATATTTTTATTCTGAAAAAAAAAGTTGAGAATGTATGTAATGTCAAAATACAAAGAGAATTAATAGAAATATAAGTATTAATATATCTCTTGATATTAATATATCTTGATATTAATATATCTTGATGTTAATATATCTTAATATTAATATATCTTGATATTTTAATACATCGTGATTTGTTTTATTTTACAACAAACATTAGTATTTACCTTCCTAGTTTGATATAGTAAAATAAATACAGCAATCACCAATACTGATTGTTCGAATTGTAAGAAACTGATTATAGCTATTTAAAAACAACAGGTAATGTAAGAAGAATTTAACCTATATTTTATAAAGTTATCCTCCAGAGAGAGTAATAGCTAAAGCTCAAAATTTCTTTTGATTTAAGAAACCTTTTTCTTTTTCAAGGGCCTGTGTTCAGATTAAGTGTTAGACTTACATTCTATTTTTTTCATTTCTACTTAGGAACACATAACTTCATTAAAATAATTATATTCAGAAGTAATTTTAAACTTATTTAATGTACAGTAATATATCTTAAGAGATTAATAAATACGCCAAATACACATTTTTCCAAAATAATGTACATGTATGTTCATCGAGAAAGAAAATGAATTAAATAGTCATAAATAAAAAAAATTGAAATTATAAAATAATTATTGTATTTGAATATATAAAACAAACCCAAAATGCATTTAACCAAAAAATCGACGCAAACTGTAAGAAAACAGCTAAGAAAAATAGAAATAAACTGAAATGAAGAAAATATTTTAGCTAATTTAATATGGAACATCTGAAAAATACAAAAGTGGTAACAATTTTAAATAAAATCAATAACTTGAATGGTAAAAGTTTTTAAAATAAATGTTTTAATATATAGAAAGAGATTTTTTTTACTCGTAAGAATTAATATACATTCCTTTTTTTCAGACTTTATTTGAACAATATTGCAACAGAAAATAATAAATACTTTCATTAAGACATTTCTGTCAAAATTCTTCTTTTCTCCTGTGATATAAAAATTCCCATAACTGCTTCTAAGTCAGTTTCTTTTTCGTAATTATTAATTTTTTTCACTTGTATTTTTACAAAATTCTTTTCAAATAATTTTAAAACTAGTTTAGTTAGTTCAACCACACTAACGAGATGCAGTCTGGTAGGATAATAGTTATTTTAAACATTTTTTCTCTTAATATTTTTTTGAGAAAATTACGTTTCGTAAATTAGAAGTTTCATGCAAATCAAAATAAGAATATATTTCTGATAAAAAAAAATATATCTGAAATAATGGCATAGTACCAGGCTCTCTCTATATAATATCCTCTATTGAAAATCACACTTCCTCATTCAAGGATTTTATTTGGGCACAATGCGATGAAAAATGAACTGTAAGAAAATTATCAAACCATTTTGGAGAAATTGTACTTTAAAAATTATGGTTAAATGAAACACTTATTCTTTCTTTTGCATAGTTTTTAATTAAAACGAGCAATTTTAGTAATTCGATATATGCAACATTATATTTTTCAATTTAGGTGAATATATCTCTTTTTTAATACTTTTTTAAACTAAATACTGACTTCTTTAAAGAATTTAGCGAAATTTAGAAACTTCTGAAAAGATATTTTTTCAGTATAAAAAAAATTCGATGGAATGTTCTGAGTTTTAAGCATGGACTTTGGTATGGAATAAGTAGATGTCGAACTAAGGAAAATTATGCGCAACTTAAAAATATAAGAGAAAATTTGGTATAAATTTACTATGCTGCATTTCAATATATTAATTTACTACATTTTTTACCGAATGAACATGATTATCCTTTTCTAAAACATTGACATTATAATTTTAAATTTTTATTTAAATCACAGAATATTCATAATATATGAGAAACGAGCACAATAGATAATTTCATTTCATGTTTTTCTAGTTTTTATTTCATGTTTTTCAGAAACCGATATCAGTATTTTTCTTGAAGGGAGATTGTTTTAATGGATCCAATTCCGCTTATATCCTTGTATTTTCCTGATATATAATTAGATCTACGATCAATAAAAGTTTTGCCTTCAGTATATATATAATTCCTTGGATTGTTAAGTATCAAAGCTCGAATCAAATCTAACAAATACTTCTTTCCCTTCAACATTAGAAGCTAGTGAAACTTTAACTCCAAACACCCTGCATTTTTAACTACTTTTTAGGTCATGCGATGTTTCAATGTCGTGACCCATAATCTTTTGTTGTTAACCACGAACGATAACGACCATTGACTTTCATGTCCGCTCTTTGACAGGTGTTTTTCAGCGACGAAAAGGGGTAAGCCGGGCTCATGAAAGATGCCAATATTGATTGCTACAATGAGCTTCAGCTGCTCTACCGAGATCGATATCAACTTGATGTTTCACTTTTTGCCTTTAAAGAAGATAGTAGCGTAAAGATGCATTTGAGTTAATTATTCCTGACAATCACGCAATTCTTTAAAAAGTCACGTTATTATATTTCGATATCGTTTAATTTTTGACGAAAAGAATGACGGTTACTTCGTATCTTTTGCAAAATTCTGAACCCGTTGCTTAACGTTCTAATTACTGTTCGATTTGAATTGGCGTTTTATTTTTACAAATTTAAATTGAAAACATGCATTTCTTAATAAAATTATCGTTTGACAATGAGCTGAAACTAGTGGCAAATCTAAATACTAAAAACCTCAAAGATAGAGAAAAAAAATATTAAAATGTATAAATATTGTATCGTATTGTATTGCCTTTGAATTTATGATAATAGAAAAAATATGAATTATATATTTGGATAAATTCACTTTTGGATCATCATTTTTAAGCCAACCAAAGTAGGAACAATTTTATTAAATTATGTTGTTTAAAAAATGGGATTCTTCTCATATTCCAACCTTTCTTTTAGAATTTTTAGAACAACACCAAGATACCCAGGAAATACATTTACCTCAATACGTTTATTGTTACATTTTTTATTCCAATGCAAGAAAATCTAAAATTGTTTTTGATTTTGAAGTTTTGCTTTAGAATGATATCAACTGTATATATTAAAATTATTAAATGCGAGACATTCGAAATGATTCATTAAGCTGTTGATTATACCAAATCTTTCCAATTTACATTGGCAAAATTGTTGAAAGATTGCAAAGGTACTATTTGTAATTAAAATTTTTTAAAAAAATCGAATATTACACAATACTACCTAATACAGCTCTAAATCGGGCAAATTATCTATAATTTGTAGTTTCCGTGCAAAAATAATAGGAAATTTGCATGAAACATAACAGAATAAAAAATAAAATTGGAATGATGTTTTCTATTATTTTAATGTATTTTCCATCCGTTATTGTGATTTAAAAAATCGGTCAAATGTTGAATAATGTATTAAAGTATCTATATACTAGTTTTCAAGCATAGATAAAATATTCGAAATTTTCAGTTTATGATTTTCGACTACTTTCACAAACGGAATTTCCAAAACGAATGAAAGAGAATAATTTTTTTGGTATTTAGAGTCATTTGAATAAGAATATGAGTATACAATGGTTTAAATAATATTATTACAAGAAAATGAAAAAAAAATATTTAAAAATGACATATTTTCAAAATATTCCCCTTTTATTCAAAGTGCTTCTATATAAAAAATATTTTGTTTATATATAGCTTAAATTTCTCTACCAAGCCTGAACTTTAGAATTTTTGGGAAAATTCACATTATTTTCATAGTTATTATCAGCTAAAATAATTATAGGTTTTCTTTTTTTTTGATAAAATTTCTCTACTCTGAAGCATTAAAAAATGTGAATAGACCCACTTTTAAAATACACATTTTAAAAATCCTAGTTCAGGATCTGTATAAAAATCTAAGATATATGTTGGAAAAATTATTTAAATATAGAAGCATTTTTTACAAAAGGAGAATGCTTTGAAAATAAGTTATTTTTCTTTCTTTTTTTACCAAAAAGTTGCATTTAAATATTTTTGTCTTTTAAAAATAGTTGCATATTCATATTCTTATTCAAGGGACACTTAAAATAAAAAAAATCATTCATTTATACCCTTTCTCAAATCAACAGTTCCAAGCATAATCGTACACTTTAAAATATCCTTCAAGTAGGCCTTTTTATAAAGCATGTGTTTATCTTCATATTTGTATAGAATTTTAGGTAGTTTAAATGTTTCAACAAATATTTTTCCAATTTTTGCATTTTAAATATTTTTAATGTGTTAATTTTGTTTCATCTTATTAAGTAAAAAAATTAATACAATCATAGAAGGCGAGAGTAATTTAAGAAAGATATTTTTTGTTTTGATTATGCACGCAATTTATCTCTTTTATAATTATTTGATTTGAAATAAAATTTTAAAATTTTTCAGATGGTTTAAAAATGTATTGTGAATTTCGTAACTATACGTTTCTAGTTTTAAACCGACATATCAAGCAGATTGAATTATCTTCTTTAGGAGACGAAAAAAAATCGTAGCTCCGTAATAAATTTTTAATAACGTGGCTTAGATTCGATTTGTTGGGTCTAAAAATACTTGCATATTGTAGAATTGCTTCAATAAGCTGTAATAGATCCGACTAAGACGTTTTTAGCTGGAGTTTTCATATGTTCGAGAAAAAAGTTCGCCATCAGTTTTTCTGAAATATTCTAGAAAGAAAATTCTTCTTTCAAATAGGAAAAATAGGGAAGAGTTTAGTAAAAGAATTTCAGAAAGTTTTGTAGCAGCTATATTAGTTATCCTTAATTTCAGTAGGTTCAAAAAACAGATAAAAAGTATGATCAAAAGTAAATAAACAATAATTCTTCAAACAATATAGGTTATAATACTACAGCAGGAATACCAAAAATTCAAAATGGAGATATGTCAACGTATTAAATATAAAAGGCCAAACACAGCTTTTAGAGGGGTTAAAATAGATTTTAAGAGTTAGCAAACTTTCCCTTTTTTGTTTATAGTATTGAAAAAATAATTTAATTATGATAGAATGAGCATCAAAAAATTTACTATTAAATAATTCGAAATATAGGTACTTACCGAATTTTGTAATATATATATATATATAGTATTCCATACTATAGAGACAGTAATCATTTGAACACCAAAGAATAAAGAAAATGAAGATATATCGGAATTTAAAAATATGAACTCAGAAAAATATGTACCGGTATATATATATATATATATATGACTTAACTTCTTTCAATATGGCTCTATTTTCTCTTTTTTTCGATTACGTCAAAAATTTCTGCTGCACGGGGAAGGTGGACCCATAAAGCATTACTTAACCCTAAACCGCTGGTGTAATTCAGCGACAGCTTTAGAAATCATAATAGGTCTCCAGTTTAGTCCAAAGTTTCTTTTTGTATCTACATTTGTTGTGTCTCTTGAACTCCAATTTCTTTCTTCTTTGGTATATTGTAGGTCTTAGAACATTTCACTTTTATTTTATTATACTATATATATATCTAGATATATATTATAAATGCGAAAGTTTGTGAGGATGTTTGTCCGTCTTTCACGCAAAAACAACTGAATGGATTTTAATGAAACTTTACAGTAATATAGCTTATATATCAGAATAACACATAGGCTATAATTTATAAAAATATTGTGTGAAGTGTCCAAAATATAATGATATTTGTCAAGTAAGTAGGAAAAAATACTGCCATATGCAATCAATTCTGGCGTGCGTTTCTAAAAGACCCACGACAGCATATATATATATTTTATTTGTGAAGAAACACTTTTTGTTTTGGCTACGCAAGGCGCTCGCTTCTAATTAATTCCTGTGATCAGCATAATCCCTAATTTTTTTTATTTCAGAATAAAACTATTTATTGAAGGGAGGGGTTGTTATAAATCTCTCTTTATTTGTATGTTTTTTATGATTTTATTATGCACATTTGGTAGTAAGAAATTGATCTTTTTTCAAAATAAATGCTTTTATCGGTTCTGGTACTTAAATTAAATAAACTTTCTCTTTCACACTACATCATTGGACAAATTTTCAAAATTTGTTTGTGGTTAGTAGTAAATTACAACGCTATAATTTTAATTGAATAGGCAGATATTGCATTTTTAAGTATAAAAATATTTATACTTATTGTACTGTATTTTTTGGAGTGAGTGAATATTAACGTCGCACTATTCAGCTACATGAGGGCTTTTGGCAACGGACCAAGTAATTTTGAACCATGGTCAAGTGACGTGGACGACAGCTGAGCTGGAACCCCCTTCTCCTAACTACCACACCACACCAACTTAGAAGGAATATCCTACCAATACTTAGCAGGAATATTCTTTGAAATCCACTCTTCCAAGATTTATAGCAGCACGGGTTCTATTATGAGTATTTTAGCGGGGAAGGCGAATAGTTTTGTAGCAGATATTGACGTTTTCAGCGCATTGCAAAGATTATTATTTTTGTCCCGAATAAATAGTTTATGTCAAAATTTAAGTGTCTTATGTTTTTGTATGTTAATGAAGACCTTAGAAAACGATTTGACTATTTACTTTAAGTGAAAGGTGTATATAATTAATTTTACAGTGGAATATCTTTAATTAATTTATTAGCTCTAACTTAACGGATTAAATTTCCCAAAGTGGATTATTTTATTTATTTATATCCCTTAATTTTCAATGTAGTGATCCAAAAAAAAAAAAATTATTGTATGAAACTTCAGTAAATCATTATGCGGTATATAAAGTATTAACGTGCATCGCTCCCCTACACTGCGGGTCTTACAAAGCTCTAATAAAGCTCGAGCTATATATATATGAAAGTAGCTAGACTTTTGCCATTTTGACTCTATCGTTAACATTTCGCTATGTTTTTCATTGAATAGCCATTATAGTTTAAGAAACGGCGTTGCTTGCGAATATTACAATTTTAACATAAAATAAATACAACATAAAGTAATATTAATGTATTACACTTTCAGATATATAAATTATTTACACTATTTTAAGTGTTCATTACACAAAACTTTTACAATGTGTTACTTTTGATGAGCAGAGATCAGCTTAGGGAGGTATTTTTAAAAATCGACCCTTAAGAGTGTTACGGGGAGTTATAAATAAAAAAAATATAAAAAAAATCCTTTTTATCTGCTTTTATATCTACATAGTTAAAATTTAACAAAGGTGTTTTTTTTTCTTTTTTTGTTCAGCTGAGATATGCAAAATTCCTTTTTTGTTTAATTTACAATTCACTTAAAATTAACTCATTAAAAACTTCTTTATCCTTCAATCTGTGTTGTTTAATTTTTCAGTTTACCCGTGCGAAGAACGGGTATACCAGCATGTATATATATGTGTGTGTGTGTACGTATATGTATATGCTGATAGTCCACACCATTATGTTCTGCTTTAGTATTAAGGAGTTATATGATTGATAATTATTTAATGAAGAGGAAGTTTAAGTGAAACTAATGAAAAGAGCAAAAAGAATAGGAATTAATTACTGAAAATTAAGTATCAATTTCGTGGTTAGGTTCAAAGTAAAATAAAAAAAACAGTTGTCATAAAAACAATAAAACATTTGTTAAATCAATATGCATCAGGAATTATTTGTTTTAACACTAGAAAGACTGAAACTTAGTATATACCTATATTGCCCAAAAGCAGTCCAAATGACTGCATTGTGAAAGAATGATTAATGTGTAAAGAAATTTGTTTAAAATTAACTTTTAATATTTTTTATATTATTTGCAGTCATATAACAAGTTATTAGTAAATATTAACAATCAAAAAAATTACTTCACTTGGAAAAAAAATATATTCTAAGAAATTATAATAAATTGTGCATTATATATGTAATTGTTTTTCTAATTGAAATTAAAGAGCAGTCAAAATAACTTCCTTGGGCAATCTGGTGTTAATTATCGTTCTTTGTAGTAATAGGAATTGAAATTAAATAAGGTACGTGGTAGGGATAGTTAACTTTTGAGTTTTTATTGGTTCTTTTACAGCGTCTTAAATCTTAATGAAGCTATAAATTTAAAGCGTAAAATCCTATGTTAGTATCAGCAGTTCCTTATACAAATATAGTATCAGATTAGAATATAGAGGTTCACTACTTTTTAATACATATGATGTATCATTTAAACATTAATATATTACATCATTTTACATACATATATGTTCACAAAAATTATTCTATGAATGAATTTCTCATTAAAAACTATAGCATCGTCTTTTATTTCATAGATATACACAGTTATTCAGAATGAAGTAATTCTAGACTCCGCTAGACCGATGCAGCATACCAAAAGGTGCGTCATCCAAAACCATGTTATTGGCAGTCCAGGGAAGAATCGCTGACGATGGCCGAGGAGGCTGGGAACTGCCATCAGATGCAGATCCTGGAAAATGGCGTGTCACCCTTGTCACCTTCCTCGACACGTAGCCAGAGCCTTTGCTCGGAGATAGTCCGCATAGAACAGCAGTCGACAGATGGAAGCCACCATGGTCGATCGAGGTTCAGTGCCTTAGTCAACTCTGTCAGGGTAAGAATTTTTTACCTCCTTATCACCAGTTCTGTGTTAATATACAGTACTTTTGTCTTCCGCGGAAACCAAAAATATTGGTTATGAAGCCGAATGAGTTGGATCAGTATAAGTTTAAACCCTAGAATTTTGTTTAAACACTTTATTTTGAAAGAAATCTTTAAAAAATTACTATAGATTCCAAAATATATTAAATATTGCTACAACTTTTTACGTGATTTTTCTCATTAAATTAAAGATTTGTTTTCTAATTATGTTTTAGAGACCACCAGTTGTGGTATACAAAGTGCTCACCGAAGTCCATTGACACTCCAATAGTTTATGAACAGCAAGAGCTATAATCATAAAAGTGGGGTCTATGTATAGTAAAGTTGTCATGTGTTACACAAAAAAACTGCTTACAGCGTAAATTTTAAGAGTATCTCAGAAACAGCATGATATACATGAAAAAAGTCAACTACAAAGTTGTTCAGCATCATCAGTTTTTTCATAAAAGCATCTTGCGCATAAAAATGATACAGATAAAAAGCATAAAGAACATATATATTTAATATATTGAATGAAACTGCACTTTCCGGAAATTAGGCTCATCTATCTGTTACGCTCAAAACTGTGTCCTTCAGCAACAATAAACATCTAGGTACAGGTTTGAATATCCCGCTGCACTTCTTTCAAAATATCACGTGACACGTGATCGTTGGCACAAGCATACGTAATACACTTTCGAAATTCTTCCAACCACACAGAAAAAGTCCAATATATTCAAATCAAGTAACCTTGCACGCCATTCAACACAACCACCATATCTTACGACTTGCTGCTGGAATGTGTCTCGAATGTACTGTGTGACACGTATTACCTTGTTTCACGGGGCATGTTGGAATCACACATTTTTGAGGTCGTTTAATCGCAAATTCTCCGAAAAACCGATAGTACATTCTTTAGTAGTGACAGGTAACGGGATCCCATTAACATGCCTTCGTAAAATACCGAGCCAATCAGTCTGTTTTTGATAATCCCCCCACACACAGACATTTACTTGACATCCAATGAACTTGATTTCGAACTTCGATAGCGCATCAGATGTTATTCAGGATGTCCTGCTTATAGTGCATCAAAGCATCTCTCATCAGTCCAAATGTTTCGCAAGAAACGTTGGCTGAACCTCCAAGCGGCTCATAATAAAGTTGCAGCAATCATGATATCATGAGTATGGTATTTTCTCTTTTCTTTCGCGTTATGTCGCTTTCCAATTTTGGCAGTTACGAGCCAAATAAACATGCATTTTACGCCTTCTATTTTTAATATTACTTTACGGCAGTGTTTCTCAAACTGTGAGGCGCGCCCCCTTTGGGGGCGTGACAACGGGGCGCGAGCATATTGAAAAGTCGAGACAAAAAGATTATTAAAAAAAAATCATTAATTTACTGAAAGTAAGCAAACAAAATACATATTCTGGCATAACAAAAAATAAAATACACATTGACATTGATATATTACACTTATAATTATACCAGTGCTCCACAATGTATTTTATAATTAATTTAACAGTACTAAGTTAAAAACAAGTTTATTAATTACCAGTTACCCTATGGGCTTGTCATATATATAATTTAAAACAAAATTAACAATTCTCATGATAATTTTGTACGGTTTATAATTAAACCTTGACCGCCGATCAAAAGTTTCGCGGTCCGCTTCCAATTGGCAACAGTTTTCCACGTACACACGCGAATGTGATGTATTGGTAGAGGGGGAGGAATAAAGAAGCAAAAATATAATCTGGAATAAGTAAATCCTTCACAAACATTGTCAAGGTCCTTTTATTGCATTTCAAAACCTTCGAAATAATTTTATGGATAGCAGAGCACAGAAAAGATCGTACTTCGGAAAGACGTATATATACGTCAAGAAAATTGATGTTTCAGCTGAGTAAGACGTTTTTATACGTCGGTGGCACATAAGAGGTTAAAGCCGTATTGCAGCTTTAGTGTCAATGTATAGTATTATTGAATTCAGTAAATTGTTTTGTATGAGGGGGGCGCGATGAAAATTGTGATTGAATATTGGGTCGCGGATATTGCAACTTTGAGAAGCACTGCCTTACGGAAGGCGTCTTCTTTTACTAAATTGATGACGTTGAACAACTTAGTAAGTGACCTTTTGTCATGTATTATCTGCTGTTTTTGAGATAAGAACGCTAACAGCAAAATAATCCACCAAGAAGCGCTGTTAGTAGTTTGTTTTGTGTAGCTCATAGCAACTTTACTATACGTAGAGTCCACTTTTATGAATATAGCTCTCGTCGTTCATAAATTATTGGGGCGACAACAGACTTCAGCAGGCACACTGTAGAGTCCTCTTAATTAAATATTTTTTTTTCGATTTTTCATAGCATGCTCTTTGTTAAACAGTCTTCTATTGCAAATAAGTTTTATTAATACGAAGTTAAGAGGTTATAATATAGTGTTCAATTTATCCATGGTAGGGATTACTTATAATCTGTCTAGTCAGCCAATTCATGCTATTTTTAAAATGACAGTAATGAGAAAAGCTAATATACAGAGCTTGAAGTCATTGAATTTAGAAAAAAAAAGAAAGACGAGTCTTACAGTAGTCGCATATGATGTGCAGCACTGACATGTTATCGTGGTAAATACGCAATATTAACTTTTTTCCTGAAAAAAATATTAAAAATTCCGCGGGTATGATTGGAAATAATTTTCTATCGAATAATTATATCTTTAATGAAAATTGTATTTAATTAACAAAAGGAGTAATGTGCAATATTTTATCAAAAATAATTATTATTCAATTTGGGGAAGAGCGGAGACAATAGATATGATAACTAAAATATGACACATACTTGTGATTTCAAAGTATTTAAAAACCGTTGAAAAACAGCGTCAATAACAGTGCCTCTATTAGCAGTAGAAACATTCTAATTTGTATTCATTTCGAGCTTGAGTTCATCATTCATAAAAGCTATGAGCGCCTCAGCTTTTGGCAAACTGAAGTTAAAGTTAAAATCACCACTCAGAATCAGGGGAAGCGAGTGATATTTTTTAAAAAGAGCAGACCCACCTTCGTTATATGGTAAAAGTACAAAATGCAGGAAATCTTTAATTTTTTTTTTGATTCGAAGAAATGTGTACGACCACCGAAATCACTGTTTGTCCATTTTCAAATAAGCATTCTGCCGCACTTATGTCCCCCACTATCGTGACTAACCGATTTAGAGCCAAGAGCTCGAGTGCTTGATGGCTACTACCCCATGCGAGGGTAGAGAAAAGACACAGCCACGCACTCTCATTGGTTAAATCAAGTAGCGCGCGCTTACGTCACATCCTGTTACACACATCCGTCCCTTTTCACGAAATCACGCCCAACAAATATCCAGCAACCGAGGGGAAAGATGATACACATCGAAAAAATTGCTTAAACAATGAGGGCTTTGGCTTAAATGTCAAGACTTCGACAGCTATTTTTCTAAGATGTATGACCGATACAAATATTATTCATAAAGTAATATATTCCATTTCTCTGGTTAAATCACAAAAGGAAGTGAAAATATGAGTATGATTCTGATGACTGATACGATGACTGAAAATATGATACAAAAAACATTTTATTGTTATTATTATTATTGTTTCCTGTCTTTCTTTCTCTTTTTGGTCTGTTTGGTGCATTTTATTATTATTATTATTTTTTTGAATTAGTAAGAATGATGGACTATGTATATTCTTTCTTCCATCTCTTATACTCCTTTTATTATTACTAGTTTTATTATATATATTTTGCTTTGTATGTTTATATTATATGTTCACGCCAGTGGCGCACACAAAGGGGTGTCTTAGGGGTCCGGACACCCCCCATAGCCCTAGATATTTTCTTCATTAGTTATAATCTTAGGTATATATTACGTAAAATTTAATTATGTATTTGTTATTAAAAAAATTAATTTTATTAATTAATGCTAATGATTTATTCAACTATTAATTTTGTATTGTTTTTGTTCCCGAAAATCAAAAATTCAAAAGAATATGCTGGGTGGTGTAATGGAGCATGATACCAAAGTGGTGGACTTTCGACCCTGGACCCCTCCCTTGAAAAATTTTTGTGTGCGCTACTGGTTCACGCAAATGTATGCATATAGTGCGGCTACCTTAAATTTACATTTTGTCATTTTACTGTCTGCTAATGTTTATAAAATGTAAACTTTGATTTTTTCTTTCAATAAAAACTGGACGTGGGAGTGATTGCTTCCAGAGGGATCGGTTTGTAGCTCTAAACCCTCTTCGGGTGAGCTCGGTGCCTTTGGGCATTCCTCCTTCCTCCTCTCTGGTTAAATCAGGTAAAACAGGAGCTTAGGATTTGAAAAAGACTTTTTTTCACTTTATTTTTTCAATATTAGACAACCCAATGATAATTGGTTACTATTTAAAGAAAGCTGTAAGGAAAAGGGTTGTTTTCAAAACGATTTGTAAATTCCACCCCCCTTCTTCCGTTGATAGATTAGTCTACTCGTACAATGTAGAAAAACATCGGCCTAGGTACAGGGATCAATGAGAGACTATTCAATTCTTTTACTTTTCCACATTCAGCATATAATCACTGATTTCCGATATATCTTCATATGGAAGGAATCAGAAACCTGTTACATATCTTCAATCACCCGAGAAAAAAACCAGTATGAAAAAAAAAAGCTTTATGGTCCGGACAGACATCGTATGTTGAATGGGTGCACATAAATCAATGTCCTTGACAGAGACTCTGGGATTGTAGTGAGGTATAGAAATGAAATCTTGGAGCGATATGATTACTTCTTCAGAAAAGCACATTTGGTCCTGTTTCGAATTTCATTGATGGCATAAGGTTTATCTAGTCGATAAAATTCTAGAAAGTGAAGAAGATATTGAAAGATTGGATTTGAATCAGATCTTCAGACTTCAACTCTGTCAAAAAAAATAAAGAGTTGATTTACTGAAGTACTTAGATTTTTTTATATTGCGTTTGTGAATTTAAAAAAGGATCTCGAATGATAAAATAAAAATATTTTCATCAAAAATGTAACAGAAATGTCGTTGTACTTAATGAAGATAACGTCTAATAATCCGAGAGAAAAATAACACATAATAAACAAAGAAATACACATTACAATCAAACGATAATTATAATACGAAAATTAGTTGTTATATACAGAATCTAACGCAGTTATAATTTAATTACATAATTAATCTTCTATATTTTATTGAAAAACTATTAAATAAATTAAACCTATTTATACATGACTTGAGGAAAAATAATTTTAAAAAAAATATTGTTTAAGTGTAATAAAAATAATTAGAAAATACGGTATACTTTTACATACTCTATCGCAACCATGCCAACCTTCAAAATAACTCGCTAAATTGGCAACTATATACTGGATTTCATATTAAATCACCAAATTGGACGTGATAGTACGTAAGTATCGAATATACTTCATGGGTAAATTTGTACTTTAAAAACAAACATAAATTTTTTTTTATAGTAATGGATAAAATAACCAATATTTTTGAGGTTTATTGAGCAGTTTTTGCTTTTGCGCAATATAAGCTCTCATGTAATTTAAATATGTAAAGGATAGATAATATAATACTTCACACATATCTTTCATTATAGAATTGAATTACTATAAAAGTATAAATGATGATATATTATAATGAATCTTTTATTTGTTTAAACACTAAATATATTAAAACACATTTGGCTTTCTAGGAGTAAACATTTTTGTGCATTTCATTTTCTTTCTAGAACGCTTTGGTTATAACTGGTAATGCTAGAAAAAAAGGAACTGCTCAGCAAAGACCAGATTCATTCTTAGAAAAGTTTACATCGCAGCCGGCTGAGTGCAGTGAAGATGATATTGAACTTTCCTACTTAAACAAGTAAGATTATTTCCTGCTGAAAGTCTTTCTATTTCAGTAATAGGAAATATTTTAATATTAGGATAGAACAAATCAGTGCTCTTTGGCTCCTATGACATGATATTTATCTTATGCAGCAAAATATTTTTGAGCGATATTTTCAAAATATTTCTACTGAAAATTATATAAGCTTTAATAAGAGAATACTATGCTTTGAAAATGCTTAAATGGCATCATATATATTCCACGTTTTCTTTCAACCATAAGTTTGTAAATTTAATAGCATAGAAATTGGGATAAACTGATTTACATCTAACTTTAAGGTATCCGACCACGTTCGGAAAACCATGATTTTAAAAAGGCGCATAAATGGATAATTTTCATGATATTTAGTGTCACTTAGATTATATTACATGTATAAAATTGGTTTAAGGACATTTTGACAAAAAGAAATTATTTAAATACAATATTTCGGCAAAAAATTAACTTAGAATAACCTTTTTTAAAAGGTTCTCCTTTTGAGAAATATTTTTTTATCATAATAATATTTTCCAGTATATATCTCAGACCTCTGTACAGAGGCTCAACTATGAACTTAGAAAAAATTACATTATTTTCAGTTATATTCAATTGAAATAATTATCGGCGTTTTTTTTCTTAAAAATTCTCCCCTCTGTTGTTGTATAAAACATGGATAAATTCACTTCTAAATAATATATTTCAAAAATTCTATTTGAGGCTCCATACAGAGGTCTGAGCTATACACAGGCAAAATATTATTATAATAGAAGCATTTTTTCATAAAAGGAGAATATTTTGAAAATGGGTCATTCTATGTTCATTTTTTGTCAAAGTATTGTACTTAAATAATTTTTTACTGTAATACTATTCTTAAAACAATTTTATATACATTTTATAATCTAAGTGACACTAAATATCATAAATATTATCCATTTGTACGCTTTTGCAAAATCACGGTCCCGAACGTAGTCGGATACCTTAAATAAATAAGAAAATTTAAGTTTAATTAATATTTGCCATTAGAAAAATTTTATCGTTTTTGCATTCGGATTGCTATGCAAATTTTGTTTTATTGTTAGAAATAGAATTTTATATTTAATGATCAAAGTATGTCCTTAACAAAAGAAAAATACATGTATGCATATCACTTTTGAAACAAAATCAACATTTAAATCTCCAATTTAGAAGTCATCCCTCCCAGGTTTCCAAAGCAATTTTTGACAGATATTCACACTTTATTTTTATTTTTAAACTTATTTAATAAAATTTCTAAATCTGTGTTTGTTTATTTCTATGATTAATAGAAGAAAAATTGCAAAGGGCTTTACAAAACAGAACTAAAATGAGAACACATACATGTCTTATAAATAGCGAGGGGTGGGTAACTATTAAGTATTTTGCCCAATGCAAACTGAATAATAATTAAATTATAAGGGGCTCATTAGTGAGTAACTTTAATTTAGCAAAATTTTACAATGATTGGTAATGCACGAGGGTAAGTCAAAAAGTAAAGGACTTTCGCAATTTCTTTCTAAAATTTAGAAACTGCGCGAGTATCCAGCGCTGAATGAGGGGTATTTGTCAGCACTTCTATACAACTTGTCACGTCTTTTCCTCGTAATCATTGGAGTAGCAGACCGTTCAAATGGCAGCTCCATTGTCAATCTGCACCAATGAGGAAAGGAGGACAGTGGTTCACTTTTTGTTTGTGGAAGGTGTGAAACTGCGGAAATTATTCGTCTCATGTAAGCGCGGTAAGGTGACAGCTGTTTATCTGTGAAACAAGATTTACGAATGGATAGGGCGCTTCAAACAGGGAAGAACTTCTTTATGTAACGACGAAGGATAGGGCAGTTCATCGACATCAACATCTGAAAGTCATCGTCGTTGAGAAGGTAGGTATGGCTAGCATCTAGAGGAGGTTTCATACCTTAAAAAAAGAATTACTGCTCTACTTTCCTCCTTGATGCAGATCGACAATGAATCTGCCATGTTGAATGTATGCTACTCCAACGACTACGAGGAAAGATGAGTGACATGTTGTCTCATTCAGCGTTGGATACTAGCGCTTTTGCCAAACCTTGGAAAGAGAAATTACAGAAGTCCCTTTACTCTTTTTGACCTTCTCTCGTATATATACTCTTGGACAAAAAATTATGACACCAAGAAGGAGTAGTCAAAATGAAACGAAATTTTACATACTAATGACTATTTTGATATAAATGATTAGAAAATCAAAGAAAACGGATCATATATTTCAGAGAAAAAGGCAAGCGAACGGAGGATTTAATACGCTCTTGAACCCCATCCAGCGCCACTTCAAGATGCGATACGATCGGACATTCAGGCATGCAAGTTCTGTATGATATCTTGGGACATTTAGTTCCATATTTGCTGTAGCCTTGCCGCTTTTCGTTCAAACTCGTGAGATGCCCAACTCGCCGTCCCAAATGATCCCAGATATGCTCGATTGGAGACAAATCTGGGGTTAGGGCAGACCAAGGAAGGGTAGTAACAGTGCGGAGACAGTCTTGTGATACCCTTGCCGTGCCTTACCAATGCCGAGCATTGTCTTGTTGAAAAATGGCTCCTGAGAGCCGTTGCATGAGTGGCAACACATGTGGTTGCAGTATGTCATGGACATACCACTGGGCTGTCATTGTGTCACGGATTAATTCTAGGGTTTACCGTGTATTGTAGGCAATGGCACCCCATACCATCAAACCAGCTGTGGGAGCAGTGTGTCGTTGTAAAGCAAAGGAAGGATTGAGGCGTTCACCACGGGGTCTCCACACACGAACACGATTGTTTGTTATCAATGCTGAGATTGAATCTGGATTCGTCGCTAAAGACGATCTGGTTCCATTTCGCTACAGTCCAGTTTCCTCGTGCACGGCACCACTCCAAAAAGAGGCGTCAAGGGAAGCACACGTAATGGGCGCCGCGATCTCATATATCTATCAGCCAAGCGCCTTCGTATGGTTAGAAAAGACACAGGGGCTAGTGAAGGTGCTACCTGCGTCTGGGTGGCGACCGATGAAGCAGTTGGCTGTACGCGTGCATTTCTTACGATGTGGTGGTCTTCTCGACGACTGGTCTTTCGAGGACGTCCTGAGCCTGGTATTCATGTAAATGACATCTCTCGGATCCACTGATCCCAACACCATCATACCAAAGATTCTAGCCCCTTCTCAAACTGCGACAGCTACTCGTATTGTCTTTGAAAACAGCTTGATGGCATGTCTACCTCAGCTCTTGCTTTGTAAACGGTTCAGCACACTCAAACAAGCTTTTGGTTACCTGTTTTATACTCCGCGGAGAACGACGTTAAACGCCTTCTACCGGCTATACGTAATGCGCAATCACGCTACATTTCTAATCATTTGCATATTTCTCAGACATGTACCTTCATGCCAAGTTTCGTTACGATCCCACTAATTATTTCTTGGTGCGCTAATTTGTTTTGTCCATGAGTGTATTTCTGGTGGACTTAGAAACTTTTAAAAAGTAGCATGTATTGATACATTGCAAGAATACTTGCAAGGACTATTTCTTTCAGTATTAACACATTTTTGTTTCCTTTTGGAACAGCAATCGGATGAAATTAAATTTTAGTCATTTTTTTCCTTAACATATACGAATTTCAGTGCAAAAATTCAAAATTTCAACCTCCGGCATAAATTGGTTAAGATGTATGCCCCTTTCTTTGAATAATAGGCAGATAATGACAGTTAACAATTAGCAATATGGATTTCTACATGTTCCTTAAGTCGAACAGTACAATTATATCAAACTTTTCTCCTGGTATATATCCAGGAGAAAAGTTCAGAGGACCAGGTTATTCATCTAGTACATATCAATTTTATGTATCTCATGTTCTTCATGATATCACGTTTTTAGAAGGACAGCAGTGGAATTAATAGAATTATAGAGGTAATTATATAATTAAAATAAAATTATGACTGAAAAAAACTAATAAAAAAAGAGCATATTTCCCAAGTTAGAAAAAATTTCCCAAGAGTTTATTTCCAAATAA
>BMAV01006644.1:80319-126472 GCA_019973955.1 Trichonephila inaurata madagascariensis | reverse complement strand
AAAAGGGCCAGGGGGTGTCCGGACCTGGGACCCTCCCTTGTTGTTCGCCACTGTTTGATAGTAATAGAGAAATTATCACCCAATAAAAAATAAATAAGTGAAAGCGTGAGTAATAACAATGGAATCCATACACAATGAAATGGAATAAAATGAAAATGAGATTTATTAAGATACGAAACAAACGAATAAAATACGAACTGCAAATTGAATTTACAAAAGATTTCAAATGAGAGCCTAAAAAGCATACTCTTATTTATATATTAAATTAGAAATTGATTTCATCTGAAACTAACTGAAATGCCGTTCCAGAACTTTTCTATTTCCTGTTTCGATAAGCAACAGAAGTATCTCAAACATTTATAGCGCGTTAATGCAAGTACAGTCGGACCTCTATTTAGAGAAGTCACTAAATACCGAAAAAAAGTTCATTATATGGAAAATTCGTTATATAGAGGTTCATCCTTCAATATACTTTATAAATTACATAAAACAAATTTTAAATTCATAAATATGATGTATATAAAAGTAATCATTCACACCTTTTTGTAAATTAATATCTATTTATTTTATATATCTTACCCATAAAAAATAAAGAAATAAAAACTGCAAGGAAAACAAGAAAAACGAATGCCAAGGAATACATTGTATTCTCAAAATTAGAAAATAATTTTATGTTAAAATTTATGAATTTTAAGGACATTTTCTAATTTAAAGCATACAAGCAATTTTAAACATACATTATTTTATAACATTATTTATTTGTCGAAGATATTTCCAGAGAACTGGACAATGGGGTTTACAGGTTATACTTCTTTGATGAAAAGCCCAGAATTCTATTGCTCTCGGCGAGTTAGGCACCTAATAAAACCATTTCCAAATTAATGACCACCATAAAATGTGTTACGAGAGACAATAACTTGAAATGTCCAGAAACGCTTCAAAAATAGGGAAGAAAAACTGAATCATTAGAGAAAAAGTTCGTTATGTAGAAAGATGTACTTCGCTATTGCAAGGTTGTTTTATCAAGAAAATCGTGAAATGTTCTGGGTTCCAAGAAAAAGTTCACTATATATAAGAATACCACCAAAAAGAGGTTTGTAATATGGAGGTTAGACCGTATAGGTGGCACGATTTCCTTATCATATTTTTATATTTCTGAAATATATGCATATTTTCATAAATTAAAAGAAACTTAACGAAATCAATTAATAATTGAAAACATTTTTCTCATTGCCACTGCTTATGAGAGAAAAGGATATATTAGAAGGTAAACAAATATTGAGCGGTTTGAAAATAATGATATATTCCGCTAACTCCATATATATATATATAGATATATAATATATATATATAATATATATATATATATATATATATATATATATATATATATATATATATATATATATATATATATATATATATAATATATATATATATAGTTATATAATAATTTTCTGAATTATATATATATATATTACGAGTAATAGAACCAAAACAAGAGATAGTTTAAAACACGGTATTAATTCCTTTTTAAGAAACTGGAGCTTCATTCAATGAGTTCAGCAATAATTAATTATAAAATATTTTAAGCAGAATATTTCAAAAGGCCTGTTTATATTGTCTAACTTAGCAGTATAATTTACAATATTGTATTCCTTAGTTTTCAAATGTTCAAGTGTGATAACTCAATTAATTGAACTTACATAACGGTGTAACGTTTCCCGCCTCGCAGCTGCGAATCGCCGTCTTTGTGAAACACCACACGTGCATTTGCAAATGTACTTTAAAATTATTGCGTTGTCGCCTTGGACCTACCCTTCAACCCCTGAGAGACCCCTTCCCGCCACTAGCACGATGTAATGAGATATTAAAAAGAAGCGCTGATCCCCAAAGAGAGAGAGGGAGAACCAGAGATGTTTTGAGCCTTCGAAGTGAGCGGACGCCTAAAGGGAACTCCCCTCTCACAAACCACCTAATTATAATTCTAATAATCTTTTAATTAGTTAATAACTTCAATGTATAACCTGTAAATAATAGCTCTGTGACGTAAATAAACTAAATGTTTGAATTAATCAATATCGCACTATCGTTATTTATCTCAAAAGTCACAACGGCTTAGTAATTTTTTGTACGCGCAAGTAAGCAGCGAGTAAATTATTAGGGTACAATAAATAATTCAATAGATATGATTTTTTTTTTGTGTGTGAATTTACGTTTTACTTTATTTTTGCTTTCAAAAATATAACAGTGAAATAGCTTATGATTTTATTGATTTAGAGCTTTATTTTAAATTTAATTAAAATATATAGATAAAGCAAAAATCAACACAAAAATCAACACGTGCAATGACATTTTACGTTAAAGTTTTATCTTTTAAATATTACATAAGCTTTAAATAGTCAATGTAGCCAAAAGTTTTAGAAATTGTAATAACTTTGTAAATTATCTAGCGGATGCCATTTGCTGTTTATCTAATAATACCACATGGTACTTTTGGAGAATTCATTCTTAATCTAGAGGCGACCAGAGTTAATAGTATCTATTCTAAACAGACATAAATATGAACCTCTCGAGACTGTTTCTGAATTTAAAATTAGCATAGTTATCTGGTTTCTGTTCTTCCCCCAGACTATCCTGGATCATTGATAATGCGTTCGGATAAAACTGTCTGTAATTGTGCTGAAGTTATGAAATTTGCATTAAAATCTATCTCTTACATTTTAAATTGAGTACATAAATCTAGGATGAGGTAACAAAAGTTTCCTTAATAAATATCATGAAATAAATAATGACAAAACTTTTGCACACATAAAAATTTCTCACTGAACTCATAAAACAAAAACAATGTCGTAAAGTTGCTTAGGGAAAAAAAGATTTGAATAAATAATAAATAAGCCTTTGTTGAAAAAGGTAATGCTGGTGTAAATAAGAGAAGGTGGCAACACACACGAGAAAGAATCAATATACAATCTCGTAAGCAAAAATATTCTAGAGAAGAAACACTTTTTCTTTTAGGGACTACAAAAGGTAATGGATAATATCAGAGATCTTATAAATTTATTGATGAAAAAAGTTGATAAATAAAGAAGTCGATTTAACTGTTTAAGTACGGGTGTTGAATTTATAATAAAGACTATGTATTCATACTTAAAATTGATTCAGATTATTTTACTTTATTATATTTATGAAAAAAGTTAATCTCGCCATTATGTTGCATTATAATATATATTTTACAAGAGTTTCTGGATTTTTTTAGATTTAGAGCAAAAATTTTCAGACTGTGTATTTTACGAACAATGTAATAAGAAGTGAAGCACAATGGAATAATAATTTTTTGCTTTAAAATTTATTATATTTACAACAGGCAGTCAAATTCATTGTGTGATGAAATGTAGAATCTGCTCGACTTTCACTATTTTTGCAACCATCCCCACTTACGACCTCAAAAAAAAAATAATAATAATAATAATAATAATAAATAAGAATAGTAAATAAAAATAAATATAATAGTAAGACAACAGTTAATGAGATATACTTACAATGTAGCACATATTGCATATATGTTCCCTTTTACTTACAATAATCATATATATATATATATATATATATATAGAAAGAAAGAAAGTATATATATATATATATATATATAATGAGGGCCCTTCGTTTATGAACAATTTTATAAGTCAGCAGGTTGAAAAAAGTAAACCTGGCTTCAAACTTCACTCTTGTCGGAATAGAACCTCACAGTTCGGAAGAAGACTCAATCCCCTACGGACCAACAAAAATTTAAACTTTTAGCATGAAAATTGTGTCTCGATCCTTTCGGATGCGATTTTTTAAAATTGAACCCTTCCCATAAAAGAAGTCAGTGTACGCCACTGGAAGACTATGTATCAAACTCAAGCTCAGTGGCGCAACAGCCCATGAGGGCCAGGGCTACTGTGCCTATCCCAGTATACGTGACCGATGAGGTGCAAGAGCAGATGTCCCGATCAGGTGGTCAGTCTAAAGCGAGACCCCCAGTGTTTAAGTCCCCAATCAAGCTTTGGTACTCATTTATCGACGCACTGCAATAGGGATGAAAGGAGACTATGTATCGGTTTGACTAAAAATACGCATTTAATTAACACTCACGTTATATTATTTCGGAATTAAAAAAAATAAACAAAATATAATTTGTGGACTGAAATATGTGGAATGCTCACTAAAAATAAAATTCTACCAGAAATTATTTTTGATTTTGCATAGAAACGAAATTTTTGAAGTTATTTAAATTATACATCTAACTTTTTAAAGCTATTTTATTTTGAAATTTGCTGCGCATCTCTGTTGTGGACGTAATTTAACCTTGTAAAACCCTTCAATATTAGTCAAGGACCCAAATATTGGTAAATATCATTTTGATCTTGATGACATCAGAAGTATTTTCATAACAGCAATTCAGCACACTTCACCGAGCTTCCGCATGTTATGTTTATAAAAAAGATGTTTTGACTGACTGAAACCCACAGTGCGACTAAACAAATCAAATGAAATTTGTTAAATTAAAAGAGCTTGCGATGATGTTGTAAAAAGCAAGTAACACTTTTAGGTCTACTTTCAATTTCAACTGGTATATATGTTTAAATATTCATTTATTCTTTCCATATTAAAAATTCGAAAACTATATTGAGGTTAATAGTATGTTTTAATTTGCCTTTTTATTATGTATGAATCAAATTGATATTAATTAAACGTTCGATTTTTACACACGTATAATTATTTAAATGATCCGAATTATTTTAAGGAAAAAAAATTACCAAGTAGTGAAACTAAATTATCACACAATTTTTCATTAGAATCTATAATATGCTGGACATTAATTTATAGATACATTATTAAATATATTATATATTTTCTAGGATATTATTTTTGCACCTTGCCAAATACTTGATATAATTATATTATGTGTAATTTATATATTTAATATATTATTTATTTAACAGCATATATATAAAATAGTTTTAGCAATTTAGAATTGGGTGATCCGTGAATAGAAGAAACTTTTTCAAATGTGTTAGAAAAATATTATGGATAGTAGTCCATTCTTTCGAAAATAGCACTAAAATGAATGATAGAGTAGAATAAAAATGAATGGTAAAATATATAATAGGAGAGAATATTATTGAACACTCATCGCAAATTAAAGGGATAAAAAAATGGAACAATAAATACTTTTATTTCAGACATTTTAGTTCTTCAGGGGTTTCTGCATTTTAGTTAAGTCAGGGGTGGGCGGACTTTTCCAGGGTACGGGCTACTTCTAATATTTTTAAGGTGTTGCGGTCCATCCAGTGGTGTAGTTGTGGCTATTCTGTATTAAAATTGTATGTTTTCTTTTCTTAACACTCAATTTCAATATTGTGTCATTCTTTTAAAATATGACAGATTACTACTTTTACTACAAAAAAAAGCAGAAGTAACACAAAATTGTCAAGTTGAATAAGTGAACAACTATGAGTAACTACTAGAACGATGAACCTGAAACCGACGTTTGTACTTAATTTGTTCACTGTCACCATCGTGGGAAATGACATCAACGCGTAGCCCGTCGAAAGGCGTTATGTAGGATGATGTCTCAATAGCCAATTCCGTGTTATCATGGGAAGAGCTGATCATCAGCACTTATTCTCCCTTTCAGTTGACGTGTTGGGAAAAATTCATTTTGTGGCTGGCATCGCAGTGATTGCTTTTTTTTTCTCCTACAGTGACAATGAACGTGCCAAGCGTCATTGTGCACCCCCATTGAAGGTACATGTGGCATCTACACGTTTATAGAATCATTTGTTTACATAAACACAATCACATCAATTGTGAAAAGTCAATTCTGCATTCTAGCTGGCGTCTGTGATCTGTAAATATTTTTCTTTTAGTGTGTGCGTCTTAAAAGTGGTCATCCCAAAATGTCTTGGTGGTCAACTGATCAAACGTGATCGACTTAATACCCATCCCTGCTCTAAGTACACCCAACTTTTTTTTGCATGGTAAATACCTACTTATAAAACAGTGCCAAAAAATCTGTAAAATATATATGCGACTAATGGTAAATTTGTGGATATTGTTCCATAATTTTAAAAAATCGTGTGAAATGAAAAACCTTAAAAATTTTCACCAAAAAAATTGTTTAAAAGAAGTATTTATAAAATCCTGTTTCATGTTTATAAAACAAAACAATCCATTTTTGTCACAAAAAAATTAAAATGATTGTACAGTGAAAATTTAGTCTACAAATACGTGCAACATACACAAATAAAAATTAGGAATAAAACAGCTAACTATCAATTACAGCACAACTGCCGATTTTGATTCAAATGAAGAATTTTGTTCGTTATTAACGGCCTCAGTTTGTTTGCTTTCCTTGTTGTTGACAAAATCTTACTAGTGGCTGTCTTTTGGGTTTTTCAAGTTGCTTATATAATTCTTGATATCCTGCTACATAAGATAATGTAGAAATTTTAATGCATGCTCTATGTCAAGATTATGAGTAATAAAATGTTGTCCCATACTTGTAGCAAATTTTAAGCCCTCGGGAATTAATCAGCTGTTAATAGCTAAACTTCACCTTCCGACCGCCAGTATCGACAACTTATCATAAATTATCATAAACTCGTTTAAATCATTCCACTTAAAGGGTATGAGTCGACAAATTTTTTTGAAATTCTTGCTAGAACAAAAAATTCACGCAATAAATAAATAAATTCTAGTACCGTGTTATTTCAAAATTGTGTAAAAAAAGAGATGGGTGTATATACTTCCGAACAATATTATATATTTATTAGAAATATTGTAAGTACCAAGCAACTAATTTCATTTCCTTAGCTAGGATAGAAATAAATTGTCAGAAAATTGCTTACATCTAATAACTAAAACGACTAGAAATTCTTGAATGTCTTTCAGAAAATGAAGGAATTCCTTTTTACATTAAAGTTATTTGAACAAAATCAAAAGAAAATGTGAAATAAAAAAAAATGTTGTTAAACAATTTTTTTATACCGCTTTTATACATAATACCAAAAGAGACAGCTGAAATTCTACTTATAAGTAGTCCATCGAGAATTCCATGTCTCACACCCGCTGAAATAAATATTCCGCTGCAGAAATAAAATGAGATTCCCCGAGACATATTTGGAATAGAGAATTATCCAATATTTTCTATTTCTTTTTCTTAGAATAAGAGAGAAAAGGAGATATTTTAAAGACACGTTGGAATTTCAGTTCGATTTTTTAGTTTCCTTGACACCCCCGTTCGTGACACCTTGTCGTGAGTGGTAAAAGGCGAAGTGAAACTCCTCATCCAGTGTGTGTTGTTACTGAAGAGGACAAATGCAGAGCTGACAATTTGCTTGAAAGAGAACATCTAATGAGATTTCTGTTAACTTTTCGAAAGTGCTCAGATTCGAACAGATATTTTTTGATGCGTTTGTAACAAGCAAAAGTAACTCAGTTCACGTATTTCGTAAAAGAGAAAAGGAAAGAAGGGGGATAAAAGAAAATAGAAAAACTAGAGTGAAAAAAAAGGGATTGCATTAAAAAATTTTATATATAAGAAAAATTAAAATGTGTTAAATCTATATGCATGTCTATAATTTTTATTTAAGGCGTCAACAATTGAAAATATAAAGTGTAAGTTTTAAAATTTAAGAAATGCTTTTGACAAAATGTATACATATTTGACAATTATCTTTCACATTCATTACACGGTGCAAAATTTTATTTAATACAATAAAAAAAAAAGTAAAAACTAGATTTATAAAAAAGTTAAAAATAATTTGTAATAATACAATTTTACAACCCCTCGTCCCATATATGTTTATATTGCTATTATTATACAGAAAACTTTTTAAAAAACACATACTTGTTCTTGATATTATAAGTATCATTTTAGTTTGATCTAACATTAGTTTATGATTAAAGTTTATGATTAGTTTATGATTATTTTAAGTTATCCCAGATTCTAACCGGACATGGAAATTTTAAGAGCTATTTGTCTAGGTTTGATTTAATTAGTACTGATATTTATTCTTGTGGTCAGGTTGCTGAAATTGCGGAACATGTATTGTTGTATTGTAACATATATTATTATAAAAGAAAAATTTTAAAAAAGGAGTTGAAGCGTTTAGGTATTTCCTGGCCACCTGTTTTGTCTTTGTTGGTCATTTGTACTGAAGGCCTTAATGTTTTAAAAAAATTGTTTACTGTATAGATTTTTAAAGTTTTATTGGTACTTCTTATTTATATTTGTGTGTTTCCTCTCTTCCTTTTTATTTTATATTTTTATTTTAAATGTACTTTTAATTTTGTTTTAAATTATATAATTGTGTTACCACTTATACCTGTAAGCCTCATGTAATGCAATGTGGAGCACGAGGAGTTTTGCAAATAAATTAATTTTAAAAAAACCCTACCGAGAAATCCTAAGCCTACTACATTCATACATGCTGCAGCATTCATGTTTAATATCTATCTATATATTTTTGACATTCATAAATATTATATTTAGATTTAATACAAGCAAAAACAATATATTTCATACTATTAGTTTATGAATATATTTATATTTTAGGATTTAGTTCATTTCAATTCGACAACATTTATATAAGGAAATTATTAAATAACATATCATTTTACGCGTATAAAACTTATTCAACATTTTTTTATAAGAAAAACTAAAATATAGAGACTACACAATGCATATGTAACAATTTTCAAATTTTTAAAAATATACAAACACGGAAGCAAATCAAACCCTGAGTTAGATCATGGAATAAGATTTCAAAAGTAAATATACGAAACATAAGCCAGTCTTAGATTTCGAAAGCTTCAATTTCGATTTTAATTAGAAAAGGCACCAAACACGGAAAATGAAACTTGTTTCTCAAGAAGAAAATATAAATAATTAATTATGCTTCTAATATCGCTCGGATTCGAACATAGATTTTTCTTCCCAGCTAAATTAATTTTCGAATAAATTCAGTTTTGATTAAAAGTGGAAAGAAACCATATACCAATATAAATTTGTCGTACACTTGTTATTATTATTTTTTTTTAATTTGCTTTTATACTAAAAGAATTTAGAAAGATATTCAACGAATATTCAGTAAAATGAGTTTAAACAGGTAATATAAAAATAATAATAATAAATAAATAAAAGTCAATTCCTACTTAGGTCATCAAAGAAAATTTTTATTTCAGTTACTGTTTGTTGAATAATTACAATTCATATATATATATATATATATATATACATATCACAGAAGCACACACACACACTATATATATATATATATATATATATATATATATATATATATATATATATATATATATATATATATATATATATATTTATATATATACATATCACAGAAGCACAATATTAAGTGGCAAAATAAAAAGCGAATTTCCTTACAATTTTCCATTTCTTTTCTATATAATGTGTTGGACTATTACTTTTGTTTGTGTGTGTTACTATTTATTCATTAATTAAACTTAATTATTACAATAAAATAGTATAGTAGAAAAGAAATCACATTCTCAGAAATTAGGCCATCCCAGGTGGGATTCGAACCCACGACCTTTGAATTAGAAGTCCATTGCGCTACAGGGAGCACACCGAGCGATTTTACTTTTTATGTAGGGAGTTGGACTATTATTTTTGTTTGTTACTTTTTATTCATTAATTAAATTTAATTAATGGGTTAATATTTGAAAAAACTGTATTAACATCAAGTGTCATCCTCTACAAGTTTTAAAAAAATGTATTTGAACTTGAAAGGATAAGTAGAAAATATTTTATAAGCGATTTAAAATTTGAACGTTATATATATATATATATATATATATACATATATATAGGGTGAGTGTGAACTAATAGTAGGAATAGAAAAAGGAGAAAGCGATGTGAAAATTGGCAAATATTAATAAGAGATTTGAAAGTATTTCCTTTAAATGAGAGGAAAAATTTCAAATATATAATTTTTCTCTCTGGCAATTTACACACACCATTTCTTTTGAGATAATAATAATTAAAAAAGATTTTTCCCATGAATTTGTTCTCAAAGGACATCATTGTTAGATTTCTAAATTCTGTAAATGAATTAAAATTGAAATTTTAACATCTCAATATCAAACATGCTTTCCTATCATATTTCTCAATAAAAGTAAAAATACTTTTTAATTTATGTTACCAGAGTCTACCTAAAGTTTTTATGCAGATTTTATTCCACCAATATGTGTTTAGGCCCGTGAAAGAAGTATTAGCTTCAAATGTGTGCCATTTGAGCTGTAATAAAAATTTAAAAAATTCAACTATTATGCTTATACTTGTAAATGTGCTCAATTTATGAGGAATGTTATGTACCTACATTTATTTATTAAAATTTATATTGGTACCATACGTAGAAGCGATAAAGTTATGACCTTAGATGAGAAAAAGAGTATTTCCATTTAGTATCTTTAATTCAAAAATTGATTTTTATTTTTCATTCGCATAATAATATTTCTAGATTCAACACTTAGGTGTATAATTTTCCTCACACTGCAATATTTGATTGAACTAGAAAAATTTTGCCTTCGTATTCTTCGTAATTTACAACAGTATTATATAAATATATATTGTTATTATAATATAGTAATTTACAAAAATATTCTTAATATTATTCCTATAGTTTTATATTCTCCCTCATAATTTTAATTTATACTTATTTTAGTAAAACTAATCTAACATTTATTAATGTTGCTACCAATCGGCTTTGAAACTTTGAAAAATAGATCCCCGAATCTGGCAATATCTGGTTTATTATTCTATAATTAGAACATGTATAAGCATTTTCGAATGCTTATTTAGGTACGTAACCTTTTTATTAATAATAGAGTTAGACTTTCTAATTATTATATTCCATAGGATTTCGCTCATTATTGTAAACGGGAAGGGGGAAGGTTGACTAGACATAAAACTGGTTAAAACACTGCTTTTTAATGGCAATCGTCAGTCTGCAATGTTTATAATACTAAGCATTCATCTTTTGATTAATGCAAGGGCCAATTGGGCCCGAGCCTCGCCTTAAGTGGGAGCCTCATTTCGTTCCCGATTTTGCCTTAATAAAACCATGATCGGATAATTTTCATGGTCAAATATTATTCCCGTACATATTCTCCGAAAAACGGAATTTTAAACTGCATGTCATCTGGCAAAAGTGGTAAGACTACATTATTATGTGATGACCTCTGTCTTTGTCTAAGCCTAGGCCTAATACTGTAAACAATCATTCAACTCGTTATGCCGAAATGCGGCCATCGGTCGAGCCGGTTTGTGCCTAGGTTTTTGAAATTGTGAGTCGTGCACATTTATTTCTATAAAATTACCATTTGAACGAGTATTTGTGTGATAATGCATGCTATATACCAGGAATGGCGAACCAATGGCACCTGACACGATATTTCGGGCACGCCACCGATCAAAACGGTTTGCATTTTAATTCAAATTAACGAAGTTCACATTTCAGTATTACGATTAAACGCGAATGATTGGTTCGCGGTGTGGCAGAAAGCACACTCGTTTGTTATTGTCTTGTCTTATTTACGTCGTGCACTGCAATCGTTAATGTTGCGAAGTTTGTCTATGCATAGCATAGTCAACTTCATTGGCACTACTGTATTTTAAAATTTTTTTGTGTTATATTTACGATTTCTAACTGTTATTTACCATGGCTAGTTCAGCAAAAATACCATAAGTGCAAAATAGTTAATGTAACAAGAGTTTCAAACTTGGTGGTTCGAGAAGGATGGCATGATTAGTAAAGACGACAAAGCGATGTGTGTTTGATGTTCTGAAAAAGTTTCATGTAGAACATCGTCTGGAAAATGGATTCCAGACACATTTAAATGTTCGAAGAAGCTGGCTCGTGGTATTTTAACAATATTTTCATTTGGCTCTGCCTACGAGTCACTATTTTCAGAGATGAATAACATTAAAGACTCGCTTAGAAACTGTTTGGCAGAGATTCCAATTCAGCATGAATTCTGCTGAAAGTAACATTTTACAACCTACTATGGTTTTATCATCTAATCTGCAACAACAGAGGTCACACTAATGTTACTTTATAATTTGAATTACACGTATAACTAAAACATTTACTACTATACAGTGCAAAAAGAAATTTTTTCGTAGTAAATAAGAGTTATGAGTTGTGTTAGTATTTAGTTTTATTATTTTTCCAATAATCACAAGTCAAAATTATTTGACGGCACGTCTATACCTCACTAAACATTTCTTTAAAAAATGGCACGTGGATCCATAATGTTTCGCCACCCCTTTTATATATTGTCTATTTTAAAGATCCCAGGTAGAACTTACTTTTGAATAAGGGCCCAGGGAGTAAAAAAAACTTAAGATTTCTCTGGGTCCAGGGTTCCAAAAAGTCTTAAGACTTTTGATTATTTTGAAAAATTCAGTTATTTACTGTAAGCCCCTTAGCCTTTAAATCATCTTTATCCCTCTCTCTCTATATAGGAAATTATCAATTTTTAAGAACTGAACAATTTTAAAACATTTCTTTTGAAGTTATAAAACTGAAGTGAACCAAGAAAGAAGACCAACGTCTAAGAATTAAATTTTAAAGTAAATTTTAATTTTTTACGGAAAGATTTATGTTTATTACTGATATTTTCTCTGAAAATGTCTGTTATGTTATTTGAAATTTTAATTTTTGTAAAACATTTTAAAATTGCCTTTTTTAAGGATTTTTTTATTTATAAATAATAATAATGATAATAGTAATAACTGTTTCTTTAATTTCAATTTTTTAAAAAAAATGGCTTATTTATTTTTATACAATTAAGCAGTATACAATTACTATTTCCTTTGAACAAACATTATTTCTCAATCGTTAATAAGATAAATTTAATGAGCACAGCAAGCCTTTTGTACATGATCAGCAACTGATTTTACAAAGTCCAAATCAGAACACAAAATGACAAGACATACAGGTCATGTAATGTAGCTCAGAAACATCGATGTTATTTTTTATTCATCGAGTCATTTGGACATAATCGCATTATTACGCCCCGATCCCTAGTTTCCCCGCGGAGAATCAATGGGTGAAAGGACCGAAAACTCAGCATAAAGTGCCAATTGACAATTTCTCCGACGGAACGACGCCGAATTGAGGCCCCAAGATGGGAAGGAATAATGTTCTTTTTTATGAACCATTATGGAGTGACTTAACACATTCTTCTCTATATAATTACACTTTGTATTAATATTTCCTTAAACATGAAATACTATGGCTTTCCGGAACGATATTACCATTTCAAAAGAACTGTGTAATGGAGATGAGGTGTTCGTAGATGCTTCCATGTGTTGAAATTCCTTTGTGAATACGCTTTAGAAATATATTCTTTAGGGCTTTTCCCAAATCATATACGAGCAAGGATATTATTTACTGTCTTTGTGCATTTGCATATTTGTTTATTGCTTACGAAGGAAAATTTTAAACAGCAATGGTGGAAATTTAAGTTATTTCACTAACGATTTGAATGGTTATGTAAATTACGCAATTTGTACAGTAATCGTCTTTCATAGTGAAAATTTGAAAAATATTTATGTTTGAGTGTTGAGTAATTATATAGTGTTAAAATCTTAGATTTAACACAGCATTCATTGAAAATTTACTCTTCCACGGTTTATTCATTCAGATTTATATAGATTAATTATTTCTTGAGGAAACTCTTAGCACGCGATATACTTTTTATCTTAAAATTTTAAATAAAATTGCTTTTGAAAAATCGTTTCGTCAAGAACGAATGCACAATAGTCATATTCGAAACAGTATATGTTTTAAACGACTTTGGTATTTTATACAGCAAATTTTTTTTAACGTGTGCATTGGATAAATTATATTTAAGCGTTTCTGAAATTTCTACAGTGTATACAGACTTTCAATCCGATTTTCAATTAAAATATATAATCCAGAGATACAAATGCATTTCTAAGAGAACTTTTTAAGAAATATGTATTAATCTTTCAATTATTTCTTACAAGTATTTAATAAAATCTTTCAAAAATACTCCTTTTAATAATTTCATTGTCAAAACATTTTACAAAAGAAAAATCGAGCAAAATCACCCCAAAAGTATTTTAGCTTAGAAAAGTTTGAGTATTAAACATATATCACACGATGGATAATAAGTTTTTACACACATATACATACAGTCGGACCTCCATTTTGGGAACTTTTGCTGGAACAAAGAACAGAATAATATTGAAAGATGAATCTCTACTTAACAAATTTTCCACACAACGAACTTTCATCCGGGATTTATCAACTTCATTAAATAGAGGTCCGACTGTACATACGTGTGTTATGTGCGTATGTATGCATTTCCCGTGAAATTATATCTTTTTTAGTGTCAAAATGCGGAAATAAAAATTTTTCTGAGATATGCAGAAAACGTACTCACTTAAAAAAAGCAGCTTCAAAAAATGTATTTATTTCAAATTACTTTGCACACAATTATTCAATGTTTTTCAACTTCGTAAAAAGCATAGGATAATATTTAAAGGAAATATATGATACTATCTGCATAGCCCGGCGTTGCTTGGGCTTTTTCAAATGCATGAATTTTCCTCTTTTATCGCCGGGAAATTTTCCCTTACCTTCTTCAACGTCAGCACTTGCTAGTGATTTCTATGTTTATGCCATTAAGATTTCATTCTTTTTTTAATTCTCTTCCACTTCTTTCCCCCATTAAGAGAGAAACACTTATTTGTTTTAAAATTAACAAATAAACATTTTTTTAAATAGAATTTTAAAGAGGAAAGTGGCATAGAAATCATGTAATCCATGGTACAAGAGAATTTATTGATACTTTGAACAATCTATATAAAAAAATATTTAGGTATATTACCCTTAACAAATAATTTTAACTAAAAATAACGGGCCAAAAAGAGAGAAAAAAAACAGGAACAGATTTTTACTGGATATGAGGGGGTGGGGGACAATTTTCAAACATTTCCCTTTTAGGTTTTGCATGCATTTCCAGCAGTGGCGTAACGTACACTTCCGCAATGGGGGGACAGGATTCTAGGAGCCCCAAGTCTAATTGACAACTGTGACGGGGCTTTTATCGCGATTTCAATTAACTGTCCTCTTGGGATTTCTTTGGAACCAGAATGACAATTCTTTCCAACCAACTCAAGAGGAAAACGTGTTTATGTAAATTAGGAATCATATATACATTGGAAGTTTAGCATTCGCGTGGTCACTAGGTGAGATCGCTAAGTGAAGTCGCTGAGTAGAGAAGTAGTCACAAAGTGATATGAGATAAAGTCTAGAAGAAGAATCTTAATTCTAGGGAATTAATTAGCCTAGCCGTGCCGGTGCAAACGAATCAAAAGCGGGTCCGAGACCAAAGGAGCACAGTCTAAGCAAGAGCGAGCCAGATTAAAGCGGGAACGGAAGATTTAAGGACCACAGCTGTTTACCTAGGACATAGCGGTAAGCTTGATTAATCAAACTTTAAGAACAAGACGTTTACTATTGAGATAAGTTTTAATCTATAAAGATAGATTTAGTGGTTAGTTGCGTTATTTATTGGTAATACGTGTTGCGTCTTCTCATTCTTGATCCTCCTCCTCTTAGATTAATATTGTGTTTAAACTGAGATCTTAATAAACAGATTTTAGTATGAATGAATTTAGTAGTTCTTCGTTACTTCCCACTGACATAGGTCGCGTGAATAATGGAGAGCGGGTGTCCCCAGGGGTGGGGACACCACACAACTAGTACGCCCCCTTTGTAAGATCTGGATTAGGCTACAAAACCTGACTTTGCAGGGCCTAATATTCTCTGTTACGCCACTGATTTAAAAATATTTTTGTCTTTATTTTTCTTAAACTCAGATTTCAGGCAACACTTATATTTGTGCTAAGATAAACAGAAGATGAAAATGCAATAAATAAAAATAGTGTAATATATACATAGTTTACTCGTATACATGCTTAATTATGATGTAAGGTATCCGGGACCGATGTGTAACTAGTTGACATTTGAACCAGATTCTCGCGTTCTGTATAATTCTTTTCTATACAATACTTTTTCTAACAAATTATTTTTTTAAAAGAGGGTGTGATTAGTTAGTTACCAGTTAATAAATAAATTGTTAAACTTACAAAAATAGAATAACAACGTGTGTGTAACACTCGTCATCTTATATAATGAGCAAAACTTTGATAAGCAAACTCATACATTTTTTTAAAAATAAAATATTCGTCCTTGTACTTCATGAAGACTGCAAACTGTTAATCATATTTAAGATCAACGGAAAAATTAAAAATAAAATTTACCGAGGCACAGCTATAAAATAAACGAAGAGCGTTCCTCAAATTTCTGCGAACGCTTAAAAAAACACTCCTGCAGCAGCTGAGGTTCAGGGAAAAGGGAAAAATTCGTACGCCGGTCGTGCTTATCGCGTTTTGAGCGTTGAATGAGCATATCATGTATAAGCCCTTACACACCAAAGTGGGGGAAAAAAGGACAAGTTCAAAGGAGCTTATCTCGGCGAGGGATTTCGATTAAAAGTCTGAATCATGAAAGCTTATTAGTGGTTTTCATACCATCCAAAAACTCCGGCAATTTTAGAAATATTTTTTATCTCTATTTTCTTTTAAATAAAACTACAAATAGGTCTTTATTTTCAGTAGAAAGCATTAGAGATTTAATTAAAATTTTCAACTGCCTTTGAAATAAATATGGATTTGGATTACTTAAAACACTAGTATCTGCAATGTTTATTTTAATGCATATTTTACTTCTTCGTATTAAATTTTACCTTTTAATAATGTCTATTGATTGTAGCTTTTTAAAAAAATAATGCTTTTCTTAAATATATTTACGTTAATTTATAGAATGTCTAAGTGCATAAGGACCTGATAAATCTTTGACCAGCTTCTGAGACTTACCGCTTGAATATAAACAAGTAATATTAAAAAAAAATTTTAAAGTCATTCCTACTTTGAATGGATGAATAGAAAGTATTTTATTAACGATTGAAAATTTGAAAATTATATAGGGAGAGAGTGAACTAATAGTAGGAATTGAAAAAAAGAGCATGATTTCTCTGCATTGTTGTAACAATGTAAACCCCGTTTGGCTGGTTTGGCTGAAAAACAGGTTTTCCACTCCAACTTTTGCCTTTCTTTTAGCAGTTACATTGTTACAACAATAGAGACGAATCTAAGTTGGCGTCAAAAACCAGTATTAATTAAATAAAATTTAATTAATTAATTGATATTTGAAAAAAAAAAACTCTACTAACATCAAGGTCATCCACTTCAAGTTTTAAAAATTATTTGAACTTGATTGGATGAATAGAAATTATTTTATTAACGATTGAAAAATTGAACAAAATAAATAAATATATAGAGAGGAAAAGTAAATAGTAGGAATTGAATAAGGTGACTAGTTTTTACAATAAAAAAAAAGGACGAAACATTTAAGAAAGATAACAAGTTAACAAACAAACTTATGAGACATTTTATTAATTCAAATAAAAATACACTAATTACGCGTGCATTCTTTCTAATTATTAACGTAAACAAGTATTTTTCGATTGCAGGAGTTTTTTTTATCATATCATTTTCTTATATCTTGGAAATTTCGGAGCAAGAAATGTCCTTCATATTGAATTTTACGGTAACTACTGCAGCTTTTTTAAATATGAAAAAATCATTACTAATTGAAAAAAAATATTTCAACTGCTGCATGAATTCCAGCGGAGCATAACGTAAATTCAACCAGAATAATTAAACTTTCATATGGAATGAGTTCATTTTTGAAATGATTAAATATTTCTACCCATCTTTTACTCAATTTCAATAAGTTGATTTCCCCATTGTTCTTATTTAGAAGACATTAAATATACACATTCAATCTTCTAATTTCATCAAAAAGACAATAGTCATCGATTTTAATGTCAGGCATTTCTTTCGATAATCACTCGACACAATTTCTTATATCTGTCAAATTTACCAGTGATGCAGTCAAAAAACATCAATGAAAACTGTTATTTCCTGTGATATTTGTTTCTTTTGACATATTGGAAATATTTTTGGTAAAAAATTTTGTACTTCTTTGGAAAAATTATCCGCTATAAAAGGATTTGATTCTTCTTTTTATTGTTAAAGAAATAAATTTTTCTTGAAATCGTAATTTATATTGAAGGACAAAATCGTACAAAATTTTAAAATATTGAAAAGGAGACGCTTTTCAAGGAAGAACAGAAGCTATAAAAGAAGGACTGTCCCTCCCTAAGGCTCAAGCTATTCAGCGCCTTTTGCGACGGATTTAGTAATTTCGAACCATGGTCAAGTGATGAGGACAACACACGAGATGGCACACCCCTTTCCAAACTTCCACATCACACCAACGGGAGGACGTTTGAGCTGTCGGCAGATTTAACGTGCATCTCTCCCCTACACGGTGGGTCTTCAGTGGTTCCAGGCTCAAACTCATGATAAGCCGATTACGAGTTCGTTACTTTGACCACTAAGCTACCGCGGCCTAAAAAGGACGAATGGTCACCTTAACGTAAAGTATATTTTCTTTAATATCAAAGAAACTTCACCTCTCTTGATCTTAAAACTTCGAAATGGATTCGAGTCATGAAAGTCCTCACGCTGACGTGGGGTGGAAATTTGAAAAGTGGGTATTAGGTGTCATTTTTGTCACTCGACTAGAAATATATTGCCACTAAAAACCCATCGAGCAAAGAAAGAGGTTGTTTAATCTGTCGAATGAGTGAGTGAATATTAACGTCGCACTGTTCAGCTACACGAGGGCTTTTGGTGACGGACCACGTAATTTTGAACCATGGTCAAGTGACATGGACGACACCTGAGCTGGCACTCCCCTCTCCTAACTACTACGCCACACCAACGGGAGGACGTTTCAGCTCTCGACAGATTTAACGTGCATCGCTGCCCTACACGGAGGGTCTTTAGTGGTAACTGGCTCGAACTCATGACATGCCTGCCATGATCCAATACCTTGAACACTGGGCTACAGCAGCCCTTTAATCTGTCGAAGCTCTGAATCCTCGCGTTAATCTGGCGTGGGAGTTCTAAGAGCTTGATGCTAGAATAGGTTTCATCTTCGTCATTTTAATTGTGGCTCAAAAGTACGAGGCCTATTTCTAATAGAACTTGCGTTGTTTTTAAATTCGATGTTTATAGTCTCATTAGATCAAAATAAATTTATCTTAAGTTCCTTTGAACTGAATGAAAGATAAATCATATAACAATAGTATCAAAATTGCTGATTGAATTTATTTGGAAAAATGCGGTAAAGTAAAAATAAGTTTTGGTAACAGTAATGAGACTGTTGTTTTGGCCAAGTGGTCCTCCAAAAAATTGTGCGTGTTTTTCTTGGTGTGATAAATGAAAAATTTACGAAGCTCTTTCCAAGATGCCCAGAATTAGATTTTCTCTCATAATATAATTTTTTTACTTTTGTACGGTACGTTTGAATAATGTAAAATTTTATATATAAAAGTGTCTAGATATAATCTACGCAAGAACCTTTCGTCAAAATCTGGAAATAATTTTTATGTGATAAGTCGATTGTCACTCTTGAAATTGGTAAAAAAATTGGATGCTGAAAATAAAATATTCAGTGTTTTATAAAATGCGTTTTCAATAATCAATAATTTAAACTCCTTTGCAAAAAAAAAAGTAAGAAAAAAAAATATTTGTAACTATATTTACGCTTATATTTGTCTTCAGCTTGAATAAATTTGTAAGCAATATTTTTAAAAATTATTTTGAAAGCAAAAAGTGCAATACTATAAATAAATTCGATAAAATATTAATACAAATTCAGCAATTTTTTAAAAAAAATGTCCATTTTAAAGAGTCAGAATCTAGTATATTAAACATTAAAGAACAAAATGAAGAATACTGAGCCTTCAGAAATACAAAACTAATCAATATCACAGGAAAATATATATTTTGCAGCAATTACACACACGCATGCGCACACACACATAAGATGAGAAATTTGAAGAAACGATTATATTCACGAATAATGAAAGCAGAAAGTTGTTTAAAATTTCTTTGTATTTGTAACATTCACGTTTGGAAAATATAATAAATCAGAAATTTATATACCAGCACAAAATAACTTTGTTAAAAGATGAAACATGGAGTTCTTATTTCACTATATAACTCCCAAATACCATTAAAGTCCATCACAAAATGCCGTTTTTTTTCCTAAAAAGTTACATATTAGAAAATTCCATTAAACTTTATTTACAGTCGAGCAATTTCTAAGTGCATTTCCTTTTTGTTGCTCATTCAATACCGTAGCTTACGTCAATTAGAATTCTTTAAACCTTGGTAAATTAAGGTTCTAATCTATATATACGATGCCTTTATTCAAATACCGATAATACATTTCTTTTTTTTTAAGAAAATTTTTTCCTGGACACTTTTAATAACTAGATTATAATAACGAATTCTCATACTATATTAAAGCTTTTAATTAACCATAAAGCACAGTTTATACGAACACGCAAACAAAACTAATAAATGATACCTATTTCCCAAAATATAATGAAAATAAGTGGATCCCCTGGAATAGCAGAGTTTTCTGGTAAAGAGAAATAAGACCTATTAATAGAAGTGTCTGTGTTTAGAAGTAATTGAGATGAGTTTCATTAAACTTTCTTGTGTAATTCGCGCACCTGAGGTCCCAAAATAATAACACACAAGCTTATCTTTGGCATTTTGCTAAAACGATTATTCTGAACATTCTTCTAAAATTACGATTACATTCTCAGATGATATTATCAGTAAAAGATACCTTTTCGCTAAAGAACAATAAAATATAAAAGTGTAGTCATTTTACGTAATATCGGTAGCGAAGTATGAAATTTATGTAAGAACCGTGTGTTTAAAGAAACTATAAAAAATTAATCTCTGTGTAATTACGCTACATAAAATTTCTAGAATGAGAAGAATGCACTTTTATTCATAGTATAATCATCATTACAGTGTTCTAAAGACATTTGTCGTCGTCTAAATTGAATAGCAAATGAGAAAAACATAATTTTACAAGAGAATATTTCTGGTAACATAATTATATTTGTTCTATTTGGATATGAAAACCAAATCCCAAACCGTCTATATTTAACTTAAATTTGAATAGTGGCGGCGTAAAGTATATTACTATAGAAAATAATACATTTTATACTAAATTCTTGAAACGTCTCTTTGAAGTACAAGGTGATTATAATTAAACACTTCTTTCAAAATGCTGTAAAAAAGAAACCACTGGTCAGAATGATTTCAAATTTTAGCTGAATATACTTGAAATAAAATGGGTGGGGATGCTATAGCATAATAAGTTCCAGAGTGTATAAATGATAGAACGAAATGCATAACGAAAGTGGATCACGTTACAAATGGTATTTTTAATCAAATTACTACGACTTTGGATGAGTTACATATTAAACTAACTATACTGTTTAATGGGCATGATTTTTTGACGCAAAAAATGACTTACAATTCATTCTACAGTTGTTGCACTATTCACGAAAAGCTCATCCACCACAGCAAGGTTATATCACATTGTATGCGAAAAATCGATTTTAATTGTCCTTGCACCAAAACCAAATAAAAAACTAAAATTATAGCGCCAATTAATTTTTTATAATTCGATCTTTTCAAGTACATTCAGTTCGAATTTGAAGTTATTTAGCGCAGTGTCTCTTTTTTTACAGCATTTTTAAAAGGGGACTTGAATTATAAACACCCTGTACAATCCATTTTTACAGTCATCACTTTTAAAATTGAGTCTTATATTATAATTTTTAATAAGTATAGAGTGCATTTTTAATATGCATAGTAATAAATACAAAAATTCTAATCACATGCAATATACGCAACTGAATATTTCGTAAATATTCAATGAAGCATTAAGAATATTAATATTTTCCTCAATGTTACGCAACTGTGTACCCTATCAATTTTTTTCCACTTACAATCGATGACTTCACTTCCGTGTTTATTTCTAACGGGTCATTGTAAAGAATTTCTCTCGCTTCCTACGACAAGTTTACATCGATAACTCAGTCAAGTGGCAGAAATGTATCTCTCAAGAGACCTTTCTCAACAAGTTGAGTCTGAATATCTCGTTCCTGCGGCTATTTTGAAGAACCCTCTCGGACGTTCATTTTATCGATTTGCATTAGAGATCAGAATTTTCAGTGCAAAAGATATTCATCGTCCGAAACTAGTATAATCGATTCCGCATTTTGCCCCGAAGCCACCTCGACATCCAATGCTGGCTTTGTGGCACATCTCTCATTTAAGGAGATATGTATTACACAAAGGCTGCTTGACGTTGGATAAGAGTAATGAGTTCATAGCGTTACGAGACATGGAAGTAATTTTCACACATAATGGGAAATGACTGTTATTAAGAAAATGGACAGTCTGTTTTAATTTGGGATTCCGATTTGTCAGAGTTTCGCAATTTTCGGTCGGTGTCTTTTTATTCTTTGTGAAAAGAACTTGATGGAAATGGAAATTCTCATCATTAAGTTTCTTCTTCTCCTGCCTTTTTTTAAATCTCTTTTCTGCTATGTAATTTTGTGGGGAATTCAATATAAAATTCTATCATGCATGAAGTGGAATGCATGATTTGCGGGTTCTTAATTTAAAGTTAAAGAAAGAATTTAAAAATTTGAAACTGAAATCTGTGTAATCAAAATAATTTTAGTGAAGGATTAGAAAGTTTAAAAACGAAAGTCTAATAAACATTTTAATTAAAATATGTATATAAGGAAACAAATAACAAATTAAAAAATAATCATTTATAGACTACTTAAACACCAATACATTTACCCAAATAGAATGGAAAAAACATGCTTTAGGTTTACACTTGAGAAATACAACAGTTACTTTACAGAAAACTCTTCATTTCTAATGTTGATTTCCTTTTCTCAAACATATCTTTAATAAAATCAACCTTTTTTAAATTTTAATGCTATTTCCAATAACAAAATTTTGCTGAGCGTATAAACCATCTAAATAACACATGTGATTAGATATGAAAATTTAAGCTTAGTCATTTCATTTGCAGTGATAAATATAATCTCAAAGGCCTTTAGTTTTACTCAAGTCTTCAAACATAGCTTTTATTAATTGTAATTTCGCATTTTCAGCGAAAAAATAAAACTGAGACGTAATGTTTTCAATTAATTTCTCTGATTTAATTATCATGTATGAATTTGAAAAATAAAGATCATAGAAATTAATTTCTAAATGTGAAATATAGTCTAAGAATACTTTCAAATGTTTTCCACTCGGGAATTTCAGAGGAAACGGATTATAACTGCACTTTTAGTGCTGCCGCTTTCTTCCCGTAACAACTAGTGATGATAATATCAGAAAAATCTATTCGATTGTAAACAGTTTCTTTATCACTAAATACTTCTTTTAATGTGAACTAGATTTTTAAAGAGAATTTGATTCAATTACCAGAGGATGTAAAACTTTATCAATAATGTAGTCAGAAATGTAGATATACATTTCATTTATCATTTTACTCTAGCGAATACACTTCTTTTTAAACTAACTGAAATATTTACCCAAAAGAGATTTTTATATAAAATATTTTTTTAGATCTAACTAAAACGAACTTTTCAGAAAAACCACCAATTATGCGAAATAGAAAGTATGATTCTTAAAATTGAGGCTTAGAAAAAACTTTTCCAACTATAACTCTACGGTTATAAATACATGTATTTATTATTCAAAGTAAACCTAGAACATCCAGCAATGTTTTGGAAACATAATTTTATTTAAAATCTTAAAATTAAACTTTTGTACAAAATATATTGCATTGTACAAAAGGTAGTTTAAAAAGCCGCTTTAACGCACTTAATAAATTATTAACTTTGCATAAATAATTAACAAGTCTATTTTTCAAGCAATATTTTTTGATTAATATTCTTGCAATTTTTTTATTTAAATATAAACATTGAAAAATTGAAAAAAGTTTCACTTACGTAATATTTTTCTTTTTAAAAAAATTGTCAATTAGTAAGGAAATAAAATGAAAACTTTTTTTGTTCATGGAAGGTGATTATTTCATTCTTATACTAAGGTTCTAGTATTTAATCAAAAGTTTAAAAGCGTTAAATATTTCTTTCTCTTCAAATTTATAAAAAGAAAATAACAATTGTATTCAGTTATCAATATGGTTATTAAAATGTTTAAATAAAATTTAAACATATCCACCCACCCAACTGAATTATATTCCTGGCATTACATTTTTTTAGAAAAAGTAAAATTGTATTCTATCATTAATTACGCAGTTCAATTTATCAGAAACACTAACTTTTGAGCTCAACATATTTAACTGATACAATTATGAATCTGCAGATAAAATCTACAAACATTATATTATGAGTCATCCCAAATATTGAAGGAAAAAATTTCAGACTGTGCATTATAAAATATTGGACAAAATACTTGTTTTCATTTTGGTAATTCTAAAATCTCAAATTTCATAAAATACGCATTTTATATTACGAATACAAAAATTTACCATAAAAAATATAATGTCAAATGTTCAGCCAATTTCATAACTATGAGATAACTATTATTTGTCCATTTTTAAGGTGTCCGACTACGTTTGGAACCGTGATTTTAAAAAAAGCGCATAAATGGATAATTTTCATGATATTTAGTGTCACTTTGGATTAGAATACATGTATAAAATGGTTTTAAGGACATTATGCTAATAAAAAAAAAATTACTTAAATACCATATTTTGGCAAAAAATTAACTTAGAATAACCTTTTTTCAAAACCTCCTTTTATAAAAATATGCTTCCATAATAATAATATTTTGTGTGTGTGTGTGCTTGCATAAAGTAAAGACTTCTCCAGAGAGTCTGAACTACGATTTTTGAAAAATTCATATTAGTTTCAGAGTTATCTCTAATTGAAATATTTATCCGCGTTTTTTCGTAAAATTTCTCTCCTCTGTTTTAATAAAATGTGGATAAATCCATTTCTAAGTTATATATTTCAAAAATTCTAGTTCAGCCTCTGTACAGAGGTTTGAGCTATATACAGGCAAAATATTATTATAATAGAAGCATTTTTCATAAAAGGAGAACGTTTTGAAACTCGGTCATTCTATGTTCATTTTTTGTCAAAATAATTAATAATTAACTTAAATAATTTTTCATTGTAATAATATTCTTAAAACGACTTTATATACGTTTTCTAATCTAAAGCAACACTAAATATCATAAATATTACTCATTTATACACTTTTGCAAGATCACGGTTCCGATCGTAGTCGATATTTAAGAAGAGATTTTATCAGTGTTATTAGCACTTAGAAACACTTGCTACACACGAAACGCAATTAGCTTAATAGCATGTGCTTTCCAGACAAGGGCAATTTGGGAAACAGCAACAGAAGAAAGGGGTCCAATCAAAGAATGGTCAGTCACTCACCCTCCGCTGGGCACAGGGGCAGCCGCCGACTCCTTCTCCCATCACGTGCCGCCCCACCAACAGGAGTGCGGCCAGCAAGGGCAGCACGTGCACCAACAGGCGGTTCAGCTCCATTACCCCGGCCGTGATGCTGGCTAGTGTTCGACTGAGTCTCTTCGTCTTGCCGGAGCGAACGTTTCCACACGGCGCTCCCCCCTGACGTCATCTCCAAGAGCCGAGATTCCTTTTCGGCAAACAAAACTTTTTCTTTTTTCTACTTTTCCCTCGTTACTCTCATGAATTTTTTTGTTTTGTTTCTTTTCTTTTTTCTTCTTCTTCACTTCCACCAACACGAAAGTGCCGTTGTCCGAACTGCTCTTTGATATCACAAATGAAGAAAACGACACTGCATCTTTTTTCGGTAATCCCCCCTTCTCTCTCTTTTCGCATGACACTGGATATGGCAGAGCCACTGAACGCATTTATAGAAGCATAAGATGGAAGAGAGAAAGAAATAACTAAGGAAAAAATAATAATAAAAAAAATGGAGTGAGAGATATGACAAGCTTCTAGGCGGAACGCCTGAATTTGATCACAGGCCACCAGCAATCGAAAAAGGCGGTGCCGAAAGGAAAGTTTTCTGTGTCCTAAAAGGGAAAATGCTGGGAGAATACTTTTTTCCCCAAAAAAGAATATCCACTTTTCGGATTGATTAAAAATTAAAAAGATTAAAACTAACTCTCAAATTTCGCATTTCGGTGACTTGCATGTTTAGAATAAGCCTTGGAATTTCTAATCTTGACATGTCTTAAGAATTGTCGTTTTATTTATTTCGGTAAATTTAATTTGTGATATTTTATTAGTAAAAAGAATGAAACAGGGAAGAATGAAGTGTACTGCAATGAATTTTAATTTATTTTACCAACTTATATTATTTAGAAAACTGTAATTTACATTGAAGTTTACTACATTTAAATCAATGTGAAACGAGCTAAAAAGAGGTAATTTAAAATCATTATGTTCTCTTGAAACTGAAAAATTGAATAGCAAATGGTTTTATGAAACTAAATAATTAATTGATTTAATACAATACATTGCATGTATAAAATAATTTTTAAAAAAAAACGGTTTTTGTTACTTACTGAAAATGTAACTATATATTTCTATTTGGTCATGTGCCTAATTTCGTGTTGTATGTGGAAAAAGATTCCATTCAGACAACTTAAGTACGCGTACTATTTTGTGTTGCATCTTTACAGAACTTATTTTTTACAAAAGAAAAAAAAATAACTAAGTAAGAAAATAATGGTGTTTTTTTTTTAATCAAAATCAAGTCATATTTTAATATAACTCTTTTATAAATTTCTCATAAATTTTTTTTCATTCACTTTTATATTATTAAATTTAATTTGAAAAACAAGATTATTACTTTTAGAATGATTTCCATGCGCACAAATCAATTCCTTTAAAGAAATGATGAAATGTTTTTTGTAGAAATGTAAGATTTACTCGTACCTATTAAATATAATTTTGTTCATTACTTTAAAAATAAAATTTTACTAGAAAAAGCAAGAAATCAAAAAATAATTATGTTACCTTTCTTAATGCAGTATAAATATTAAGAAAGCGTAAGCGCTTAGAAAAACTGCAGAAAATGATTTTAGGAGACTAAAACTTTCATTATACATATACTTATAATTTAGCAATATTGGAAAGTTAATTTTTTTTTCAAATAACAAATTTTACGCGAAAGAGTTTATTTCTGAAATACAGCGTATTTATCAGATTTAACTTATATTTTTGTTTAGTTGAATTAATAAAAAAATCAGAATAATCACAAATAAATTAAAGAGTTCGTATTGTTTGGAAAGATAAAAAGTTGGGCAGAAATCCAGAAATACAAAACTATACAAAGATATTTTGCTCTTTAATTTATGCAAAGAAAATTAGTATTATAACTAATACATGCATTAAAATATTCATGGAAAATTCTGAAACCACATTTATAAAAATAAATAAAATCGAGTTTAAGACCTCTGGAAACTAATAAATCTAATATCAGATCCTTCTCTACTTTTTATTATAATATATATTTTCGAATTTGTTTTTATTTGAAATGAACAGTATTGCTGCCATTCTTTAAGATCACAAATTACACTTGAAAAATGCATCTCAGTGTTATTTTATTAACTGTTTAAGTATAATTTGTGGTTATTCTATTACTATTTACTCAAAGATGTTATATTATTTCTAAGAAAAACTATTTATTCAAAACCATTTAATATAAAATGTATGAAATCTTTTTTCTCCAGATTCATTTAAGCAAGTATTAAATAATGTAAATTAGCATAATTTCAAATCATAAGAATTCCAGTTTTTAATGATATAATTTTATATTTAATTACTATCGATTTGTCTTGATACTAATGTTTTGCTACCTCGTATTTTCAAAAAGTAGCAAATGAAAAAAGAATATTTTCTAACAATTAATTCAACCACATCTCAGATACTTTCTAAGATAATTATTTATTTCAAACGAAATAAAATCTTAAGCTTTATTTTGGAAAAAATGAAACTAATAAAATAAAATAAAATTTGCAAGAATGTTGGAAAAGTACAAAAATTTATAGCAAATATTATATATTTATAACAAATTTATAATTTAATCTAGATAATAGATTTCTTATGTTCATTTAAGAAACAGAAAGAATACACATTTTATTTACTATACAAATTAAAGAATTAATTTTCTGTTTATGTTGACCATTTAATTTGAAAACAATAAGTAAACATAACGAAGGGATTTTCTCTAATTAAAATACAAATTAACATAAACATACTTTTTTTTATTGAGTATAATTTCGTGCACCTTCTGACATAGCCTATTCTTTTCTACCTGCCTTCCCTTTCACAATTGAACTCGTCAGTTGTTCAGTCAATTTTATCTACACTAATTTTATTTTTATATATGTACATAAGCCAGAACGTTCTGTAGCTTCTAAGACTTTTATTCCAAATGATTTTATCGAATAAGATTATTATTCAGAATAGAAAGAAACTTAAGTTATACTGTAAAAATATCATTCACTTCGTACAAGTAAGCACATTTCATTCTTATGTTATTCCCAATTTTTATATCCTTTATTCTTAAAATATAATTGTGGTATTCTTATAATATGTAAATTTTGTTACTTTCTACAGACAGCACACACATTAATCAAATGATAAATTTGCAATATCTATTTTAAACTTTTTAACTCAAAATTAATGAGATGTCTCCATTAACATAATAAAAATTATAATTGTAGTGATAGTAATAATACTTAAAAAGCTATATAACAATAAAACCACGAAATTTATTCAATATAATTATTCAAAATAATAAACTTTAAAGTAAGTTATAAAAATAGATTCAGAACAAAAGGTTCTTTTAAGAATTAATAAATTATTAATAGTACTCACTCGATCAGTATGCTTTATTTTATTTTGTATTATAAAACCTCATTAATCTGTAGAAAATCTAGCAGAATGATTGATGTACCTCTTTCTAAAAAATAATCACATTAAAATTGAACAAAGTAAGTAATTTTTTATTCTGAAATTTTGTTAGACGACGTTGATTAAAAAAAGAAAACAGAACTTTCTTCATTACATAGAAATAATTTTCTTAGTTATATAGATCATGTGATAGAAAGAAAATTCTCATTGCCAACATAGAAAGCAAAATTAGCAGAAATTATCTCTCAGACGATTTTTTTTTATATGTATACTGCATTTTTTCCTGAACAAATAATATATAATTTACAATATTCTTAAAGGAACAATTCGATGAGTGAAAGGAGGAGGATTTATGAGGATTTTAATCATTTGAAACAGCTACTGATTATTTATGGATAATTTGAATTTGTATTCCGAAATAAGGAAAAAAAAAGGCCTTAAGGCAAAGTAATTTTGCAAAGAACCATTTTATCCATCAAATATGATATATATATATACATGGTTTCTATAAGGCAAATTTTTAAGACAATTTTGAAAAAGTGAATTCAAAATTCTACAAAACCTAAAACAATACATTTCGTACGCACAACAATCGAATTAAATTTTTCTCGACAACGATTATGCCACTACGATTATATTTCAGTTATAAGATCACTAAATTGGCAACCTCGGCAATTAAGTTTCACCAAATCCACTGTCTTATACAAAAATTTCAAGCAGAAAAATCGTTTGACTAAAAATTATGCCAAAAAGCACGCCAAATGTCGAAGAAACTTCTCGTGAAAAACTTAAGTCTTTCAACTGTAACAAAATTCTTAACAATATGATTACTCTTCAATTTCTTCGTATGTTCCTAATTACGTATAAATTTCTACTGAATTATTAAGAAATATGCTTAGTTTTTGTTTCAATTTTACTTTAACCCTATAAGAATTATCAAAAATATGTATTAATATTCTAGCATATTTTTGAAAATCAAGCTCATTATTGGTAAAAGCAGACATTTGAAAAGAGTGGATCTTGTAACATGCATGTTACAATGGGCAATGCACAGAAGAAATCGAATTTTGCCTCTCTCATATATGATTAATTAACAATTTTAATTATTAACTTGTTAGTTAACAATTTTAAATTATTAAGACATTCTTAAAGTTATATTACAAAAATCCTATATACAAAAAAAGTTTTATTTATAAGTAATGGAAATTAGAAAATACAACTTGCATTTACACTCTTCACGAATTCCCTGTTTTTATTTTATATAGTACGAGTTAAAAATGGAAAAAATAATTTGAACACAAGTTATTTGGGAACGAGATTAAGACGAAAAATTCCATAAAAATAAATATCATTGATTAAAAAATCTTTATTGTTATTTATGAATATGTATTTATTATTATAAAAATGTAAGTAACACATTTCAAAATTTTTATTAAAAATATGTTATAAAATACTGTCTTTAGTTTGATACAGAAATGGAAGAAGCATTTCATTACCTTAAAGTTAAAATAAATTTTTTCAGTTCCACGGCGTAAGACTTTCGGAATATTTTTCTATTCTAAAAAAGGTTTGTTCGTTGAAAAATAATCTAATATTTTCTGTTTGTGTTTTAAAGCCTGTTATATTTAACTAAAATTTTCTCATTTTTTTACTTTTCATTTAATTAAAATTTAGACTCAAGTACTGAAAAATATAAATAAAAAATAATGCGCAAGTTTTTTTATTAAATTTTAAGGAAAATAAATGTTTTATGAACGTTAAAAACAAAGTTTAAATATATTTTCAATTCAAAATTACTCATAATTCCTTCACGAAAATTATTTTAAAGAAAAATGACTACCTATCGTTTTTAAACTTACCAATTTAACTACAATACTAATTATTAAAAAACAAATTGAATGGCATTATTAAAACTGAAGCATGGAAATAATAGAAAACATTTTCAGTTAAAAGGAAATATAAGTTAGGTTTTGGTAATGATTAGCAATGTAATAATTTTTTCCTTGAAAAGAAATATCTCAATTAAAATAGTTTTTACAACAGTTTCAGAAACAAGTATTGCTTGTATAAATAAAAAAATTTCTGTTCATATTTTATTTTTATCTAAATAAATACTTTTTTAAAAAATATATACATAAATTCTTAAAACATTTAAAAAACAAGTAATAAAAAAAATTTTTTTAAGTCAATTCCTCCTTAGGTTAACAAAGAAAAATTTTATTTTAGTTTTTATTAAATCATTGTTATTAATATAAATACGTATATACATATGACAGAATCACACTATTCAGTGGCAAAATAGAAAGCGATTTTCCATTTTCCTTTCTGTATAGGCTATTAGGGCTATTTTATTTTTGTGTTTCTTACTATTTATTCATTCCCTAAGTTTAATTATTCCAATAAAATAGAATAGTAAAAAGAAATCACATTCTCAGAAATTAGGCCATCCCCGATGGGATTCGAACCCACAACCTTTGAACTAGAAGTCCAACGCGCTATCCATTGCTTTACAAGGACACAAAGAACGATTTTCCTTTTTATATAGGGTGTTGGACTATTACTTTTGTTTGTATTACTACTTTTTCATTACTTAAATTTAATTAATGAATTAATATTTGAAAAAATTGTATTAACATCAAGTGTCATCCACTACCAGTTTAAAAAAATGTATTTGAACTTGGATGGATGAATAAAAAGTATTTTATTTGATTGAAAATCTGAACAAGATATATATAAATATATATATATATATAGGGAGAGTGCGAACTAATAGTAGGAATTGAAAAAACATATGCATGTCATTTTACATCCATATATTAATCTATAAGCAGCTGCAATATCTTTGACATAGCATTTTGCAACTTTGTAAAGTTGATAATTTATTTAAAATATTCTCCTTTAATGGCTTCGCTTTAACGCAATTGTTTGCACTCAAGATCAGTAATAATAGCTTCTCCTATAATATCAACCTTTTCTTCTTAAAACAATTTATCTTACTCTTCCAACTCTAAGTTCTCCATTATCAGTCTGCCTCTAACAAACAACAGATATGCGATTACTTCATTTGTCATTTCGAACAGCCTGCATTTTCGTTTTTGTCCAACGGTTCTTCCATTACGCATTCATTCCGAATCTCAGATAACACTTCATTGTGAAATTCTAGTGCGAGACTGCTAGACAACCCTTTGCAATTAAGTTTAATCATCAATGGAGCTTTTAATTTTGATTTTCTTATCTTTTTTTTTTTTTTTTTTGCCGTAAATCAAATGAGACATTTACATTTTTAAGTCATTATGATAATTACGCAGAATAAATGTATTCGAAAAAGATTAAAACTGTTTCAAGAAGCCCTAAATATTCATCCAATATACTTTGTATACGGACAATGTAGATTGTAAGTTGATGGGGAACATTAGAGAAAAATAAAATTGGACGACACAATTTTAAGATACACTGAATATAGAGAGTTATGTTAAAAAATATCTAGCAATAATTTTTCGTGAGTAAGCAAATGAACTTGGGGAAACATATGATTCATATATGCAAGCATTTTTAATGCTGATGTGAATTCATCCTCATGTAATAGAAGCTGTCAGTCAGTGGTAGACCACCGATGAGTGTAAGTGAGCCCCGCCAGTTTTGTTTTCAACAGAAATGGCAAAAAACTTGTGTATCACTACTGCATTAACATTTGTCATTTGCACAACTAGTTACACCTCTTGACAATCCAAGAGAAATAAAGTAAAGGGGAAGAAAAAACAGTATTGTTACGTAAATGCGAGGGTTCGGGGATTTTATGCAAAACACTCACAAAGAAAATAAACAGTTCTTTAAGAGCGATGCGAATTTATTATCAAAAATCCAATCCTGTAAATACAGGATTCAGCAGCAATATTCACAGAGTAAATATCCGAAGGTCTTCACACCTTCAACAGCAATCAAACACAATAACCAGTGTTTAAAAATACACGTAAGTAAAGATTATTCACAAGCACAGCCGAGCTAATCACTAGTCAAAACAATCCTCACTATTTGCTGGTTTAATCCAGACTCATCATCGTTCCGGCGAGCATCTTTTTTATAGGCGCGACAGAAACTTCCAGAAATATAACAGCTCGTGCCATTGAACGTGACACTAGTGGAGAGATCTACTACTTTCTACAAGATTCCAGAGGGTTCCGAACTCGCCAACATGGTCACCAATGACGCCAAAAGGGTCGCCAAAGCCGCCAAATTGGCCACCAACTTGGTCGCCAAAAATGATGCCAACTTGGCTCTACCGCCAATATTTCGCCAAGTTCTCATTGAATCGCCATTATAACGTAAGGGGCGGCATTGCTTGTGAGTAGCACATTTTTAACATGAAATAAATATAACAAAGAGTAATATAAATGCATTAAACACTCTCAAATACAAATTATTTACACTATTTACACAAAATTCGTAACAGTATTTATTTTGAATTTTCAGATAATAACATCACAATGAAAGAATGATCTATTTATTTGTGATGTTTTTTACAAATATAATGTGCCTGCAGACTCGTGGATGGAGTTGTAACTGTCGAGTCAAGAGCTTGCGATTCCCATTGTTACAAACGATCCAGTGTAAAAGGGCTGATGTATGTTAAATCTGTCTTGGCTCAAAGTCCTTCCATTGTTGCGATGTGGATGCTTGAAGAATGGAGTGCCAGCTCAGGTATCCTCCTCATTACTTGATCATGGTTAAAAATTACATTGTCAATTGCCGATGCCCTCATGTTGTAACTTGTGACGTTCATAAACAGTCAATCTACACTATTAAAATTCATAGGTAAACAAACGTATGTAATTCTATCTTCTCACGAAACGACGCACCCTCGCCAAAATCAAAAATTCTGGGCCGAGGAATCTGTTTTATCATTTATATTCTGATATTCCAATTGGGTTAAAAGATTTTTAAAATCTTAAAACCATGATTAATTTTTTCCCACTAGGCCGGGGAAAATTAAATCCCGACCTGTTTTTTTTCCCCAGAGGTTTTTTAAACATGATCTAATTTCTTTCATGAGACTTAGACAAAAAATAATTACAGAATCGAAAAAAATCTTTAACTTTTCGTGATATAAATTTAAATTTACAAAAAAACCATATTTACTGTTTTTTACGATTTTCTTAAAATGAGTCAAAATCGATACGTTTTTATTAAAATGATTTCTAAATCGTTCGGTTTGCATTTTCTTTCGTGCTAACGAAAAAATATTTTACATTAAAAAAGTTCATGCTTTTCTCTTTTAGAATCAGTCATTTAAAGAATTAAATGTCAAAAACCGGGTTTTTTTTTTTTTAGATACCCTTTTTTTTTCAATACGAAAAATTTATCTCTGACCGTTAATTTAATATTTTTATACTTGTTGGATTCATTGCAATTTTAGTTGAAAATTTTACAAATATAATTTTAGTTAAAAAAAAATACACGAAGCTTGGATGAAATCGCAAGCAATTACACTTTACGAACATTATTAACTAAAAAAAGTGAACGCACATATTGCTGCACATGTTTAGGAGCGTTTCAATGGCATAATCAGAAGGAGTCAGAATCTTCAAAAACATTATAAAAGGGTTAAATCAGTAACATTAATTAAGATTATTTATTACCTACTTTATAAATTTTTACTCCAACTTGAGAATTTAGATCCTCGACATGTGAATTTAACCTTTTAATTGGTTTGTACGTACTCTGTACAGCCACTGATATTTTCTTCTTTCTATTTTTGATTTGCAGATATTTTTAATTTTTATAGTTATATTATTGGTACTAGTCTTGATTTGTATGAGACACACTCCCTATTCTACAACAGGCTAAAGGTCTCGTCATCTTTTGTGGCTCAAAGCAGCCTTCCAGGCAATTCTAAATAGAGGTTCATGGATCACTGAAGATTTGCTCTCGTCTGTTTAGATTACAGGAGTTAGATAAAGTCGGCTTTTTCAAATAGTTACCTACACATGTTGACATTACAGGCAATAAAAATGCAGATAAACTGGTGAAAGAAGCTCAAAATCTTAATAATGACAAATTTGTCAACGTTGCCTTATTAGATGCAAATGTGCTGTCTCAAATTTTTCATTTGAGAGAGAAGTCAATTCCTGTAAAGCATTAAATCTGTAATGTAAATGGAGACCGCCTTATAACAAGCATTGCATAAAAACAGGTCATCACGAGGAAAGAAGATTATAGGGATGGTAGAAGGTTTTACAGGAATTGTGAAAACTTTTTTAATACAGAGCAAACACCTGCTCATATTTTAAGTTATCTATTCTTGCTTCCCTACAAGAAACAGGAGTTCTGTTTTCGTCAACAGACCTCTATGTCAGTGTTTTCAAACGGGGGCGCCCCCCTGGGGGGCATAACCCTTCAAGGGGCGCGAGCATATCAAAAATGGTTTAAAAAAAAATTAATTGACGGGAATAAAAAAAAATACTTTCTGATATAAAAAAAAATACAGATTTACTTGATATGATTTATATATATATCTGGTAAAAAAAAGGTAATCAAAAAAAAAAAGATTTACTTTGAATGTCATTGCTATCTTTGACCCTATAACAAAAAAAAAAATATTTTGTTTGCTTTACTGTAATCCTCATAGAGATTTTTTTTACGTTTTTTTTTAATCAAAAAATATTATTTTTGCTGGCTTTCAAACTTACTGGTATGGTTACCTGCACCCCTTTTTTGGGGAAGTTTAAATTATATAATTCTGTTGGTTTTTTTTTACAATGTGAAAAAGTTTTATGATACATGTATAAGCATATTGAGCACTTTGAAGGATTAATTGACCCAGAATTATTTTTTTGGTATACTGAAACATATAATACAAAATCGTTAATTCTGAGAAACGTTTATTTTTTACCAATGACCTTGTCAGAGAATCCTCTAATATGGCAGTCTTAATGGGAGCAAAATGAATTGATAACATATCTCCTTTTTTTGGGAAATGGCAAACGTTTTTTTTGAATCTTAAGGTACTTTTTTAGACCGAGTTCCCGCACGACCACTATTTTTCAAGAATATTTTCTTTAACATGCTGCATTTACCCCATGAATAACTTAGTGGGTTTTTAAATTTTGATGTTTTACGACTATTATGGTTTATAAATGTAAATGACAGAATATAAAAATAATTGGGCTCTGGGATCTCTCTGAAAGAAATTGAAGCTGATCAAACAAGGGGAAAAATTTGCGAAATAATGCATATTAATCATGTTAGCAAAATAAATTTGGGAAAACAATAAACATGGAAAAAGAAAAAGGGAAAATTTTCAATAGCTAATTAAAAACTTTATCAAGAAAATATGAACCATAAGTGTACCCAAAATCACTTCACCCCCTCGAAAAGACACAAGCAAGAAAAAAAACCAACAGGATATTTGTCGATCATCAAAGGACTTTAAAAATTTCAATAAAATGAACAAAAAGTGACAGTTTTTCTTGCAAATAACTTACCTGTAATTTTAGCAAAAGTGTTGGATTTGTGTCCTTTATTAAGGTCACGACTTTTGGAACAATTTAGTTCTTTTTTTTTTGGATTTTTTCCCAAATTATGAAAGACAAATAAAAAAACCCTTTGAAATAGGTAAGTATATTTTTTTTAGAAATTTTTCACTAAAATTTTGGGATTTTTATCTTGTATATTGAAAAAAATTAAAAAAAAGAATTGGGGTGTTTACCCCCCGGACCATTAACGTAGTATCGAGTGCACACCTGACCCCGGGGCTTTTGTTTAAATTTTAAAAAAAATCAGAATTGTTATTCATTAAAATTTTATATTCTTTTTATTATAACATTTATTCAAAAATCTAATTCGGTGGGGTTTTTAAAAATTACAGTTCATTAAAACCGTTTGTAATAAGGGTATTTTTCAATAAATCATTTTACAGTTTTGTTACTTTTCATGCATTTGGGTTTTTATTCTCCTTAAAATTAAGCTTTAACAAAATAATATATTATCTTTTTTTAAAAAAAATAAACTCGTGTTAAGAGTGGGTACTTCAGCCATATAAGAACAAGTTTAATAATTATCAGTGACTTATGGGCATTTTGCGAGCAAAGTTTTTCAAAGGAAGGCTAAAATTTGAAATTGACACTCAGAGTTATTTTTGATATTTAGCTCAATCTATATTTTGTCCTCAAAATAGCCATCGCAGAAAATCTGATTCACAAAAGGTATGATGTTAAAATGGAATAGTATACGAAATGTTTTTTTTTTGTGCAGAAAATTCAGCATCCATTTCTATCCAGTATTCAAAAAATGATTTATTCAAAATTGCCCTTTAATTTCGTTTTTATGTGAAATCTATGAATATCCTTTTTCGGCAGTTGAGAGCCCCTGAAATATTTTGTGGATCCCTAACCCATTCGTAACTTACATCAATTTGCCCCCCGTCTGTGTACTTGTTGATGTTTTATAATCTTCGAATGCTGCTGCGATTTAAAAATATATCTATGATTTTATTTTAATCCCCGCCGTAAAAACTTTTACCGTGAAAACAATTAACCCTGAATTATGAAATGTACATTCAAGAGAGATTCGGTAGTAATCGATTCAGCCAAGACGACTAGAATTGTACGAGGTACAGCATTTTTACATGTTTTGTGCAGACGTCTTTGTTGCCTAGACTCACATGAACGTTCACGAAATGCCAGATGTAAGGATATGATAAAGGCAAAACATAGATTGGCTATTTTTAATGACATTTTTACTTTTAAAAAGGATCTTGAAGGAAATAAATCTTTAATTAAATATTATTTTCAATCTTTTTCCCCATTAAAAAATTAGAGAAAAAAAAACAACATAATTAACCTATTACTTAAAAGTATATATAATTTATTTATAAAATATATTTACTTAAGAGTAAATAAAAAAAATTTAATACTTATCTTATTAATACTAAATTTAAAAACAAGTTTAAAAGTATTAGGATTTCCCAGGGGCTTTTTTGAAAAGCAAAGTTTTTCAAAGTTTTTAGAAATTACCCTCTAAATTTTTTTTCTATATTTAGGATATCTATATTTTGTTTTCTGCGCCACCGCATTTTGCAATATTTTCCCAAATTTTAAAAAATCAGAGAAAGGAAAAATTTTAATAATTATCCTATTACTTAATTTTTTGTTTAAAAAGTAACATATACAAAATTTAAATCTTATGTTATTAATTTGTACGGTTTATAATTAAGATCGTGTATTGTAGCTTTAGTAAAAGGGCATTATTTTGCATTCAGTAATTTATTAATGAAGGGGGCGATAAAAATTGTGATTAAAAAGGGGGGCGCTTTAAAAAAGTTTGAGAAGCAACTCTATGTGGATAATATTGAAAAGATTGCCAGAACAGTCATCTGGGTCCATGGTACTGTCTGATTTGGTCCTGTCATGGATACGACTCATCATCATCATCATTAGTGCTAGTGCTTTTAAGAGATGCATTTTATCCAGGGTACTGAAAAGCTTCTCATCCAAGATTTTCTTTGTGGTGAAGGCGGGAATTTTTCATTGAAGGGAGGAATTTAGATTCTTGAAAATATTCGATAGAGAACAGGGATTGGCATGGCAGTGTACTAGGTATTTTTTGCTTGAGAAGAATTGAAAATGGAAAGATAATCCAAAAGTGCAGCTATTTTCCTTATCTCTATTGCAATGTAAGACTTAGTATTACATCATGATTCTATATATATATTATTTGCAATATTTAAATTTCTCCTAATATTATTCTTTCCTTTCCCCTAGGCACATTGTATAGGCAAATTACAGGTGAAGGGGGTAGCCCAAAAATTTTTAAAAAACCCGCAATCTTGGTTCCTAAGGAGAGGAGTTTTTTTATTGTACAACTGTGCCTTTTTTTTTTCTTGAATAGTTATACTTAGGTTCTATAGCTTCGTGAATAAAAATTTTGGGTTATATATATATATATATATATATTAAAAATTTTAGAATTTGTGTTTTGGGGACAATATATATAAATGCACACAAACACAAAAACCTCAACCATTTGAAAAAGAGGCACGAACATGAAGTTGTTTTATAAGCATGAGAGAAATTCTTTTAAGATATATGAAACGTTCTTTATAGCATACAAAATGTACTTATAAAAAGCAAACATTTAGGATTTTTTTTGTTCCACAATTATAAAATAAAAAATAACGTGAAAACTTTAAAATTCAAAATTCAAATAAAATTCTTCCGTTTTCGCATTTGTTAAGCTTACTGCTTAGCTATATGCATTAAAAAACGTGCTCTTTGTCGGAGCATTTTGGGCAAAAAAATTGACTACTTAAGGGGTTAAAGAAATTAATTTTTTTATTTAACATATTGTTTTGTGACAAAATCTTTTATTTTTTAAAAAAATGATTTGAGTGCAATTTTAAAAAATGCTCTCTATTCTGCTCACAAACTTACTTGATGTTGAAACAAGATTTTAAGTCTTTTTTTTTATTTAGATGAGGTTGCATTTTCTTGCAGAAATTTTTATATTTAACGTCATATAAAAATTAAAAAATTCCTTTTTTATTTTTGTCGATCCAATTAAAAGGTAAATAATACCCCCAAAATTTAAGAAACTTTCAGAGTCTGTTAATAAATGCACTCTCTTTTGTTTTTAAAACTAAAATACTTCATATATAATTATAGATTATCTTGGCATCTCCCTACTAATTATATGTATGCTTAAGAAACTATAAGTGTTCTAATTACAGTGAGCAAAAACATTACTTGAATCTAAATTTAAAGAGAGATAATTTAGTCGAAATACATGCTCCAGATATTATAGTTTTTATTCTTTCTTTTCTTTTTTTATTGTTAGAGATAAAAAAAAATTAAAAAATTCTTCAAATATGTTTTGAATATTTTTTTTATCAATTTTATTCTTTTGCAGCTAAATGTTTTTTAGGATTTGCACTCTGAAGCAATAAGAAGACTATAGGTGGTGTCTCGCCTTATTCTGAAGCACGATGAAGTTACGAGGACAACATCTCAGCAGCTGACACAAAATTCTCCAAACCTCCACACTACGCCGAAGGGAGAACTTTGAATCTCGGGGAATCATATCATAATCTTCTTTATAATATATATATATCCACTCATGGACAAAAAAAATTAGCGGACCAAGAAGGAGTCGTCAAAATGAAACGAAATTTTACATACGTAATAACTACTTTGATATAAGTAAATTATTAGAAACTCAAAGGAAAAGGATCGTATAATTCAGATAAAAAGGCAAAAGAACGGAGGACTTAATACTCTGTTAAACCCCCTCCAGCGCGAATGCACGATGCGATACGATCGAGCATTGAAGCATACAAGTTCTGTTTGATATCTTGAGATATTTTGTTCCATATTTTCTGTAAGCTTGCCTCTAGTTCGTTCAAACTCGTGGCATGCCCAACTCACCATCCCAAATCATCCCAGATAGGCTCGATTGGAGACAAATCTGGGGATCGGGAAGGTCAAGGAAGGGTAGTAACAGTGCGGGGATAGTCTTGTTACACCCTTGCCGTGCGAGGCCGAGCATTGTCTTGTTGAAAAATGGCTTCTGGGAGCCGTAGCATGAGTGGCTACACATGTGGTTGCAGGATGTCATGGAGATACCGCTGGGCTGTCATGGTGCTACGGATCAATACTAGGGGTAACCGTGTATTGTAGGCAATGGCACCCCATACCATCATACCAGCTGTGGGAGCTAGTGTGATTGAGCAAAGGCAGAATTGAGGCTCTAAAGACGTCTCTAAAGACGACCTGGTTCCATTCCGCTGCAGTCCAGTTTCCTCGTGCACGGCCCCACTCCAAATGGAGGCGTCGATGGGTGGGCGTCAAGGGCAGCACACGTAATTTGGGGCCTCGATCCCAAATATCCTTCGGCCAGGCGCCTTCGTATGGTTCGAGAAGACACAGGGGCCTCTAGTGAAGGTGCTACCTTATCTGGATGGCAGCCGATGAAGCAGTTGGCTGTACGCGTGCATTTCTTACGATGTGGCAATCTTCTCGACGACTGGTCTGTTGAGGGCATCCTGAGCCTAGTCTTCGTATAAATGACATCTGTTGTATCCACTGGTCCCAACACTTCCTCACAACGTAATCAGAGCGGCCTAATTGACGAGCTACTCGTCTAGCTGACCACCCAGATTCCATCATGCCTATGATTCTCCCCCTCTCAAACTACGACAGCTGCTCATATTGTCTTCCAAAACGGCGTAATGGACTGTCTACCTCAGCTCTTACGTTGTAAACGATTCAGCACACTCAAACAAGCTTTGGTTACCTGTTTTATACTCCGCAGAGAACAACGTTAAACGCCCTCTACTCGCTATACGTAGTGCGCAATCACGTTGCATTTCTAATCATTTGCATCTCTCCTAGAATGTGCCTTCATGCCAAGTTTCATTACGATCTCGCAATTATTTCTTGGTGAGATAATTTTTTTGTCCATGAGTGTATATATTTCTAGGAAAGGTCATATGCTTTCCTAAGGAACTTCGATTTGTTGTTCTCCCTCTTAACTGTTCAATATTGTTACGTTGAAGGGAATTTGAGGATTTTATCCTATCAGTCTCAAAGAACAGGGCAATTCTTCAGGAGCGAGGGAAATTTATTGTCGAAAAACAATCCTTGAAATACAGGACATAGGACTGAAATTCGCTGAGTAAATTTCAGAAGGCCTCCACACCTTCTACGGCACTCAGACACAACTATCAGTGTCTAAAATACAAGTATATTTAAAGATTACTCGGAAGCACCGGCTTGTCCTATTCAACAGCCGAAGAAATCACTAATCGCGGATCGACTTTTCACGGTCAAATCAATTCTACTCTGCAACGATCAAAACAAGATTAACCCAGTTTTGGCGAGGGACGACTATTTATAAGACTCACTGATCTTTCGAGAAAAATCTGCTTGCCTCATAGATCGTGATATTAGTCTATTTCTCCACAAATTTCCAGAAGAATCCATATTATCGCGAACTCGACAAAATGGTCACCATTGCCAAAATTCATGCCAACTTGGCTCTATCTCCACGATTTCGCCAAGTTTCCATTGAATCGTCATTATAATGTAAGGAGCGGCGTTATTAACGAATATTACAATTTGAACATAAAATAAATACAACGTAGAGTAATACAAACTTATATACACTACTTTTTAAGTATACTTGACACAAAATTCGTAACAGTACTTTGCACTAATATCCTTTTAATTATAAAACATTTTGTGCTAATTTCTATAATGCTTCTTTCATTTTTAAGCTCTTTTGTGTTTCTACAGTTTAATTTTCATGTTCCTCACATTCTTTTTATAGAATTGTGGCAAAGACAAAAAATTTAAGTTTTCTCAATACTATAGTGCTAGAAGGATTCACAAGGTCTTTCAATCCTTATTGATTTTTGCTTTTATATACTTAACAAAATCCTGACAAACACCCACACATACACACATGACAGTGTTAGAGTAACAAATTGTTTTAGGAGGAAAAGTTCGCCAGAAAATATAAAAATGTTCCTCAAATCGATTGAATTTTTTAAAGTTTTTGTTCAAAACAAATAAAAATTTATCAATGGTTCAACTGTATCCAGAAATTTAATTTTTGCGTTAAATTCTTCCTTTGGAAAATATTTTCGATATCCAGAATTTTTGTAAAAAAAGAAGAAATAATAATAAATTTATTGGAACAAATAACCTCATAATTTCTCGAAGTTCATCCTTTACGCCTCAGCCAAATGTACACAAAATAATCTAATACTGCCATTTAAAGTTTGATACCTTTTTATTTTCTATTCTTTTCTCAATCTTTTCAGTATTACAATATGTACATGATATTGCTGCAAAAACTTGTAAGGAACTATCTGTATCTTCTATTAGTTTGTCGAGTTTGTTAAGATTTCACATTTAAAATTTTTCAGAAATATGCAGCTAGTCATGGCGGCATAAAATAGCGTTAGAAATAACGAGAACGAAAAATGAGACATCTCAAACTATCACTTTTATAAATAGTGCTCGAAAAATATTTTTAAATAAGTGGAAATATTCTCGATTACTTGGCTACATTCGAATAAATGAGCTACTCTGCAGATTCAGCGAACTAGCTTAAATTTTTTTATTTTCATTTCCTCTGTTGATATTCGAATACAGTCGGACCTCTGTATAACGAAGTCGTTAAATTCCAGAAAAAAGTTCGTTGTATGGAAAATTCGTTATATAGAGGTTCATCTTTTTAATATATTTTATAAACCACATAAAACAAATTTTAAATTCATAAACGCTATGTGTTAAAAAAGTAATAATTCACACCTTTTTTTAAAATTAATAGATGTTTATTTTATATAACTTACCCATCAAAAAAGAAAGAAAGAAAGAAAAACTGCAAGGAAAACAAGAAAAAAGAATGTCGAAGAATTCACTGTATTTTCAATATTAAGGAAATAATTTTATACTAAAATTAATAAATTTTAAGGACATTTTATAATGTAAAGCATACAAGTAATATTAAACGCACATTATTCTATAATTAGAACACGGGGACACCTAACAACTCCACCGAGGGTGAAAGAGGATACCGAAGATGTTTCTAGTGAACTGGGTAATGGGGTTTACAGGTTACACTTCTTGGATGAAACGTCCAGAACACTATTGCTCTCGGCGAGTTAGGATCTAATTAAACGTTCAAGATTTAAGACCACCATAAAATGTGTTAAAGAGAGAATAATTTGAAATCTTTTCAGAAATACTTTTTAAAAAAAATGAAGAACTAAAATTGGATCACAAAAGAAAAAGTTCGTTATATAGAAAATGCACTTCGCTATAGAGAGGTTATTTTACGAAGAAAATCGTGAAATGTTCTTGGTTCTAGGAAAAAGTTCGCTATATAGAAAAATTCGCAATATAGAGGTTCAACTGTAATTTGTCGCAACCCTGAGCTCGCAGGTGAAGTTTTGGACTCTGAATGTGAACAGACATTGTTATGAAAATAATTTATTTTGGTTCAATCCGTTTGCTATCAAACAAGATTATGAACCGAGAAAGCAATGAAATTAATTGTCTACCTTATATTACAAAGATAAATAACTAAGCACTGAACTGAATGATCCAATGAAACAGCACTCGTCAGATCTTACACGGATCAACTGTCTATTCCGGTTTGAAGTTTCTTTTCAATTTCACCAATGCTGTAACAGGTCTACGCACGAACCTTCGTTTAATCCTCTTTAGGGAAAATTGTTCTTTTTAACTGTATGTTCTATTGTAAACTTTCTCTCGAAGAAGAAGTCATTTATGCAAATGAGTGGTTCTATTTAGGTACGCGATGTTAAGTCGACGTATAGTCGCAGGATGGTCGATTATTGATAATTAGAGAATTTTATAAAATTTAGCTTAAGAATTATGACCGGAGGTCGTACAAGTAAGAGATTTACTGTGAATTATAGCGTAGAAGACCAGATAGCTCCAAGAGTAAGTGGAGTAAAGTATACTTATATGCTAAGTAGATTTAACCCGTGCAATTGCTCTTTTGATAAGTTATTTAGTGCATTTCCTACTTTTAGCTGTGTGGTTTAAGTCAAAGGGATAATAATTTGAATTTAAAACTTACTATGGCTGATCTTTAATCGAACTCCAAACACCAACAACTGCTAGTCGGTTGTCAAATGGCTTTCGAAAGTCTCTTCATTAATCTCGCAATAATAGCAGCCTAAGGACTAACCCTAACACATACTTTGTTAGGTTCTAAATAATACTCAAAATAACATAAAATCAAGTTCTCTGTATGGAAGGCGGTTTTAAACTCAAACAGCAGTTAAAGAAGTATTTTCCCCATGAAGATTTTAGTGTAAGGGCATGAATGGGACTCGTCACAAATTTACATTTACAATTGCTACAATTGCATTACAATGGCTACTTTTTCAATTCCTACTCTATTAGAGCTCTCTCTCTCTCTCTATATATATATCTTGTTCAAATTTTCAATCGTTAATGAAATACTTTCTATTCATCCAATCAAGTTCAAGTAATTTTTTTTTATATTTGCATTGGAGGACACTTGATTCTAATACAGTTTCTTTTAAATATTAATTCATTAATTAAGTCAAATTAAATTAATTACCCGTTTTCGATGCCAACTTAGATTCGTCTCCATTGTTGTAACGATGTAACTGTTAAAACAATAACAAAAGTTGGCGTCGAAAACCGGTTTTTCATCCAAAATAACCAAATCGGGTGCGCATTGTTACAACAATGCAGACAAACCCTGCTCTTTTTTCAATTCCAACTATTAGTTCACTTTCTCCCTATATCTTGTTCAAGATTTCAATCGTTAATAAAATACTTTCTATTCATCCATTCAAAGTAGGATTTGACTAAAATTTTTTCAATATTATTTGTATTACTTCTTTAGCACATTGTTGGTTGATAAACCAATAAACATTTGTAAGTTTATTCCAATCATTTCAATTCAATATCGAGTCCCACGCATGCAGCGTACCACAGGCACGAAAACCTTACGCGCTATCATTTATAACACCTTTATGAACAGTAAAGTTAATAATCCGAATATGATAAGTACAGCTGTCTTACTCCTTTTCAAGATTTACTGAAAATTGTCGTCTAACAATAATTTCATTTTGTTTTTTACCAACGCCGTATTCTAAAGCAACATGAAAGTTATTGTTGACGGATCTCATAACTTTGACTCTTGGTCCAGAGAGAAGGACGACACCTTAGCTGGCATTCCACTCACCAAACTTTCCCACCATGCCAACGTGATGACTTTGAGTTGCTTAGTGTGCATCAGCCTCTCCACACGAAAGGTTTTCCGTGGTACTAGGACTTCAGTTTGTGACTCGCTGGCTACGAGTTCGTGGCCATAAACACTCGGCTACCACGGTCATAAAAGCCATGATTATAAGACGGTAGCTTTAAGACGTTGCATCAAAAAAAAAAAAAAAAAAAAAAATATGTATTGAAGTTATTTTGAGTATTGAAGAGCACTCAGAGTATTCGACTAAATATGCGGCAGGGCAGAATTTATACTTTCTGTTCATCTAAGAAAAGCAGACAGTGGCACACACAAGAGAAGATCCTCGGGTCCA
>BMAV01006644.1:70051-80312 GCA_019973955.1 Trichonephila inaurata madagascariensis | reverse complement strand
AGCCCTTGATTTTTTTTCGATTGATTATAATCCTATGTATATAGTACGTAAAATTAAATTAAGTATTTGTTTTTAATAATTAATTTTATTAATTAATGCTAATTATTTATTAAATAATTAGTTTTTTACTGTTTTTTGTTCCCGAAAATTGACAAAATCAAAAGAGTATGTTCGGCGGCACGTTGGAGCATGATACGAGAATGGTGGACTTCCAATCCTGGACCCCCCTCCCCCCATTCCCTTGAAAAATTCCTGTGTGCGCTACTGAGATCAGAAGTATATATAGCCTTGTTGCAACTACTGCAACAAGGCTATATGTGGAGAAAGTACTTTCAAGAGTGCCAAACGCTCAAATTTACCACTTTTCTATTTTTTAATTGAAACATTGCAATTCTCTCAAGATACATGCATCTGTTTGAAATAAATAAGGGGAATACAAAAATTTACCCTTTTTTCAATTCCTACTATTAGCTCACACTCTCGATTTATTTATTTATTTATCTTGGTGGAATTTTCAATCATTAATAAAATACATTTTAAAGCACTCAATTGAGCTTAAATTTTATATACATGATTATTTTGGATGACAATACTATAATTTAATTATAATTAGAAAAATTAATTTATTAAAACTAATTATTTAAAGAATTACAAATACAGCCACATTGGCGACTTAGCGACCCTTTTGGTGACTTGTGTCAAAACTTGAAAATGTTTTTTTCTCAAGTTTTAAGACATTCAGTTGAACTGAAATTTTATGGACACGATTGTTTTGGATGACAATACGATATTTAATTGATAATTAATAAAAATTAATTATCACTTCATGTTGTGATTCTGTCCTATGTATATACATATTTATATTAATTGTAACTATTTAATAAAAAATAGCTAAAATAAAATTTTTCTTTGCTAATCTAAATATGAGTTGACTTAAAAAAAATTCTTTTATATTACTTGTTAATTCATAGTCTACGAATCGAATGATTAGTTACACTGCGATTTCAGTAGAGTTATTTAAGATTGAATTCAAATCCTACATCAATGATTCTCAACCACTGTGTAGCGGCACTTCTGTATGTCGCCAATTTTTTTTTTTAAATTGTTAGTAATATTCTGAGAAAAAATATGAAATCCAGAACTAATAAATTCTGCCGTTTTATAGAAATAAACCAAGGGTATTCGTGGTATATTTAATTTATCCTTTCGTGGACAGATGGGTGTAAAAAAACACTTAATTGGGTTTGTAATCCATTTGTGATAACAGATATATCTATATATGAATTAACTTTGAATGACGGGGAAATGTTTTTTTCGAGCTCTGTAATAATCGAGATTTAATTTCAAAACATTCGGAAGAGTCTATGAGATTGACAGTCTATGATTTTGGATTAAAATTAGAGGCATTTACCTCATAATATCCAAAGAAACCTTAAAAATATTGCTACAATTTTCTACATCTTATTTGCGTGAATTCATATTTTCAGCATTAACAAATATAAAAATGAAAAAAAAAAAAGAGCGACATTATCGTTTTTACGACCCAATATAAAATAAATCATCAAAAATCATCATGCTCAAATATCGCATAAAAAATGTACTCTTATAATTTATTTGTAATTTATTATTCATTAATGTGTTGTTATATTTGTCACACATATTATTTAATTAAACATTGAAAATTATTATCATAAACTATTTTACATAGTGTACTTCAGATAAGTAAAAATTTTTTAAACTTATTTTATTTTTAGTGTGCCGCCAAATTTTGAAATTGTTATAAGTGTATTGCTACGAAAAAAGGTCTGGGAGTCACTACTCTACGTCACTGATTATAGAGATCAATTTCTTGTAGGCCCATGGCAATACATAATTTTATATCCTAAATGCACTTATGTTATTAAAGTTCATCGTAAGTTATAAATAAACATTAATACTATATGCATTGTTGAATTCATTTTACTTAGTTTTCACGTATTTACAAGCGAAATACTAAAATTTCAGAATTGACTGAAAATTCTGATAAGCAACTCAACTTTTGAAGCAGCTGAATTTTTAAAAAGATGGAATATTTGATGAAGTTATATTGGTTACAGATACATGTTTCTGATTTATATTCCAAAACTGATATGATAAAAATTGCATATAAAGCACTAAACATAAATTATTTATACTTTATTAGATTTCATTTTTGATTTTTCCTGGGTGTATTTTATATCACGTACTATGGGAATTGCTGCAACGTGTAGTATTTTGGAAACTAGTCCGGGAAGATTTGAAATTAATCATGAATATGTAAGTAATATTCCGTAAAAGAATTATTTGTTACAGTTTATGAAAGCTTTGTTTTCATTAAATATTCAAAACATGCATCTAGAATTTCTTTAGATGTAAAATATTCGTATTTCAACCAAAATGAAAATTCAAAGCAACATAAATAAAAATGTAAAACAAATACTTGAAGAAATTGTTGTATTTCCCCAAATTAACACCCCGAAACAGTTGATTGAGTAAACAAATACGGAAATGTTTCTCTGCGATAAAATTATGATAAATAAAAATAGATTACACAAAAAAGGAAGTAGAACGAGAAAAATATATAATTAAAATATTGTTTAAAATAATTTTATGCACGCGTAGATATATAATAATGTTTGAATAATTTTTGATCTTATAATTACTAGCTTAAGTAATCATTCAAAAAATAAATAAATAAGAAGAAATTAAGAAATTTTAAAAAAATTCTAATTTGTTTTAAAATTTTTTGTTAAAAATTTTTTTCAACTAAAAATGGTTATAAGTAGAGAAATAACAAATTAATTGTGATTAGCTTCCTTTCATTTAGAATCTCATTATATACTAGTGAGTAAGAGTGAATATAAACGTCGCACTTTTTAGCTAATCGAGGGCTTTTGGCGACGGACTTTGTCATTTTGAACCATGGTCAAGTGATAAGGACGACACCTGAATTGGCGCCTTCCTCTCCTAACTTCCACACCACACCAACGGGAGGACATTTGAGCCTCGACAGATTTAACTCCCCTGCACGGTGGGTCTTCAGTGGTACCAGGCTCGAACTCATGACACGTCGGCCACGAGTCCGTTACCTTGATCACTAGGCTACCACGGCCACTCCATAGTTTGAGAAACGCTGTACTAGTGAGAAGCTAATGATATTATATTGTCGTTTATTTCATACTGGGATACATACGAAAGATCAATGAACAGAAATATACAATACAAACATAGAAGAATATAGACTTTTGTTACAAACCATGATCCCAGTATAGAACAGAAGGGGTGCGCTGCTTTCCATTCGAGACGGGAATCCATTTCAGGCAAAAGTTCGGCTTCTTTTCTCGAAGATACATCCATGCCTTATTCGGGACTTGAACCCGAGATCACTGGATTACAAGCTAAATGTCATAAACACCATACTAGGTGGAGCGGCAAGCTAACGATAAGAGTTTAGATTAATTATTTATTAACAGCGCATTTAGAAGTAACACAAGGGGACCACTGTAACTGAATGGTTATGGTCGAGAACTCGCAGCCAGTGTTGTTGAGTTTCAGGTTTGAATCCAGGTGCCGCTGAAGAGCGGCCATGTAGAAATGCGCGTTAACTCTGTCGTGTCTCGTGTCTGGCGTAGAGTGGAAGTTTGGAAAGGAGTTGACAAGATCAGAGTCGCGTCCTCGTTACTTGATCAATACTTAAAAATTTGGAAGTCTGTCACCAGCAGTCCTCAAAGGAAATTGGGAAAAATTCATTAAATAATAATTAAATAGCAGTGCTTCTCAAACTTTCAATATTTGCGACCCAATATTCAATCATAATTTTCATCGCCCCCTCCCCTCCATACAAATAACAATGCAGAAATATAATAATACTATACTTTGACGCTAAAGCAACAATACGACTTTAACCTCTTCAGTGCCACCGGCGTATATATACTGTGACATAGCCATCTGTCGATAGCTATGACGTGGTGGTTCCGCGTAAGTTAGAGGTGTGGGATTATCGGAAGGAAGAGACATTCTATAATTCTTAATATGACTTTTATTAAGAATTTAATTTACTTATATATAACGAACAAACTTATTTTAAGTGAGAATAAATCAAAGTATGCCGATTTATTTAAGTCACAGATCGCACAACTAGATCACTCTTATCAAAATATAATTAATTATCTACCTAATCTCGCTTTCTATATTATACTAGCTTTCGGAATATAATCCTCCTACCTTGGTTGAAGACTCAACGATTCTGATGCTTGCAGGTAGATTGATATACTCGTGTGCAATCGTTCCTCTTTGTAATTATTAACGAGGGTGGGCGTCTCCGTGATTGAGTAGCCGTCTAATCTCACTTCCACTTGATCCACACTAAGCTTTCTCTAAGATTGCCATTTTTTCTCACTAAACTTTCTATCCTTTTAAAGGATATCTTATTTGCATTGTTGCTTCGTTTTTCCTCTTGGAATTGGGTTGGAAAAGTTTTGCCATTAATCGTGACCGTCAAAGAACGTAGGAGTTATGTTAGAAGAAGAACGCGAGAGATGTCACAATACGTCTCACTCAAACGATGTGTCAAATTTCCCGAACGTATATATACGTCTTTCCTAAATACGATCTTTTCTGTGCAATGCTATCCATAAAATTATTCAGAAGGCTTTGAAATACAATAAATGGACCTCGAAAGAGTGTTTACGAAGGATTGACTTATATCAGAGGATTTCTTATTTATTCATTCCCCCCCCCCCTTCCCAAAACATCACATTCGCGTTCCTACGTTAAAAAGGAGACATTAGGGAGCGAATTGCGTAATTTTTTTAATCAGCAGTTATTTATAAACCATGCAAATTATTAAGATGTGTAAATTTTTGTGTATAATTTTATAAATGACAAGCCCATGAGGTCACTGGTAATTATTAAACTTGCTCTTAATTTGGTATTATTGAATTGATTTTAAAGTACACTGTTCAGTACTGATACATTTATAAATGTATTATATAAGTGTCAGTAGCGCACATACAAAAATTGTTTAAGGGGGGGTGTCCAGAGTCAAAAGTCCACCATTTTGGTATCCTGCTCAATACACCGCCCAAGATATTCTTTTGATTTTGTCGATTTTCAGGAACATAAACAATACAAAATTAATTATTTAATAAATAATTATCCTTAATAGTTAAAATTAATTGTTAACAACAAATACATAATTAAATTTTACGAAATATATGCATAGGAATATAACCAATCGGAAAAAAAAATCAAGGGCTATTGGGGGAGTCCGGACCCCTAGGACACCCCCCTTGTGTGCGCCACTGATCAGTGTACATGTTAGTTTTATATCGTATTATGTCAGAATGCATTTCGTTTGCTTACTCTCAGTTAATTAATAATTTTTTTAAATAGAATTTTGTTTTTAACTTTTCAATATGCTTGCGCCACCCTCGTAGAGTAATTACGCCCTTTAGAAGGGGGGGGGATGCCCCACAGTTTGAGAATCGCTGGCTTAACGTTTGCTTTCTTGAACTTTTTTCTTAAACTGCACTACTATGTTAAAGATAGACGGTCACTCACTTCGACTGTCATCGTGCACGTTTGTATGGCCATCCCTAAGTACAAAAAGCATTTTCATACCCCATTCTAGTTGTCATAATGCTTTCTCCAGTCTTTACTAATCCCCATACGAATTTCAGACTCTAACGCTTCTGTCGCATTTAAGAAATGAATGGCAGTGGGTCTTTCACAATCGATGAGATTTTCAATCGATTGAAGCATTTTAAATATGTATAAATTAAATTCACTTTGATTGAATTATTTTATAATGGCGTCTGAGGCTGGACATCAGATGATGGCACTTTATGCGCATGTGCGGAAAGACATGCGCAACAGCCATATTTCAAAACCGTAACTACTTTAAAAAACCTGTCTTCTACCTTGGGATATTTTTGATATAACTAACAAACTATAATATGTTACCATTAATAATGATGCATTATTTTCGAAATATTTCTCTCTCTCTCTCTCAGTGTACCCTATTCTGCTAACAAATGAAAGATAAAGAAAATACCGTAAAATCCGGCGTATAACGCGCACTTTTAACACAAAAAAGAAGATCGAAATTTACTGGTGCGCGTTATACGCCGGGTATAAAACTGATAGCTTTAAAAATAAAAATAAAAAAGAAAGAAACAAGAATAAAATTACACCGCCTCTCAGAATGACATACTCTTTATTTAAAAGAAATGACATACCTTATGAACTTGAAATGTTGTAGTGCTAGACGGATACAATTCTTTTCAAAAGCCAGCAATAATACCACGAATAAATGTCTTCAAAACATAAGTGTTACATACGTGTGTTTCAGGATTTTTAGTAAAAAAGAGGGTGCGCATTATACGGCGGTGCGCGTTATACGCCGGATTTTACTGTAGATGGAAAGATGAACAAATAATTTTGAAAATAATTTAACTGCTATTGTAAGTGTGTAAGAATCCAGCAAAATTTTGATTACTGAATGAGTGATGGAAGCTTATAATTTAATTATTGCAAGATCTTCGTGATATATAGTTTTCTAAGCGTTACTGTGTCCATGGCAACGGGGTACTACAAAAAAAATAAGTAATATATATATATATAAATTTAAGTCAATTCCTACTTAGGTCAACAAAGAGAAGTTTTATTTTATTTATATTTTATTAAATAGTTAGAATTAATATAAATATGCATATACATATGAAAGAATCACAATATTAAGAGAAAATAGAAAGCGATTTTCCTTGCAATTTTACATTTTCCTTTCATATAAGGTGTTGGACTATTTTTTTTGTTACTATTTATTCATTAATTAAATTTAATTATTCTAATAAAATAGTATATTTTTTACTATTTATTCATTAATTAAATTTAATTATTCTAATATATAAAATAGTATAGTAAAAAAGAAATCCCATTCTCAGAAATTAGACTATCCCAGGTGGGAATTGAACCCATGACCTTTCGATTAGAAGTCCAACGCGCTATCCATTGCGCTACAGGAACACAAAGAGCGATGGGACATTTTACCCTATCACACTAGATTTTATTTATCTTTTATCTTTAATTATAGAGATGAATATTTTAAAAGTACTTAACTTTAGATAACTTTTATAATATCTTGATCTTGATATACAGAGTGGGCCAAATAAGGCCTACCAATATTAAACACAAATAACTTTTTTTTTATATAATTATTTTTTTCTTTTTGTAGGTTATAATTGAATTCTTGGAAATTTATTATGGAACCACACAGTACAAAACAACGCGTTAAAATTATCGAGTTTTTCTATTCTTGTCAACGATCAAATTTTATGAAACAGCGTAAATATTGGCAATATTTTAATTCAGGATCAACTCGCACAGCCTTCATGATTAGGAGTTTGGTCGGTCGCTTAGGAACTGGGTTCAGTGGCCGCGCGGACCGTCCTGGAAGAAAGTGGCCATCGAAATTTTCGCACTGAAGACAAAGTGGAAACTGTGCGGCAGATTTCTTCGAGAATGAGGATGGAAGCCGGAAACTATTTCCGGAGCTTCTTGCATAACAATGATTGAAAATTTGTTGCAACCAATGGCGAAGCAGAATCCTAATTTGTGGTTTCAACAAGATGGAGCAACTGCGCACACTGCTAGGCAAACTATGGACGTGAACGAAAAAATTGAAAAATTGGGTGAAATTTTTGGCTTACGTCTAACTTCAAAAAATTCAGATTTCCCTTGGCCACCTCGTTCGCCAGATTTAACTGCGTAGGATTTTTTTTTATGGGGATATTTAAAAGACAAAGTGTGTGTTAATAAACCAGAGACTATTATACAGCTAAAGCAGAATATTCGAGACGAAATTCTGAACCTTCAACCAGAAACATTACGTGGTGTAACGGAAAACGCGTTAAGAAGAGCCAATCTCTGTATCGAGAAAAATGGTGGACATATGGTTGATGTCATATTTCATACATAATTACCAAAAAATATATTTAATGTATAAAAAAATTAATCAAAATAAATACTTATTACAAGAGTTATCCGTGCTTAACATTAATTGGTTTTATTTGGCCCACCTTGTGTAAGTGAAAATAATTTTACTCTCTCTAAGATTTAGTGAGATTGGAGAAATATGTGATAATGAAATTTTATACTATTCTGTATAAATTAAATTTATAAGCCTTTCCAAAGAATTATATACATAGTACATAGTAACTGCGTAGTACATAAACATTCATGACTAAAGCATCATTACTTGTGTTTTTCAATTTCGTTTACCACAAACGAGGAAAATAAGTAATATAAAAAAAAAAATTAAGTCAATTCCTACTTAGATCAACAAAGAAAATTTTTATTTTAGCTACTTTTTATTAAATAGTTACAATTAATATAAATATGTATATACATACGACAGAATCACAACATTAAGTGGGAATTAATTTTATTAATTATCATTGAGGTATCGTATTGTCATCCAAAACAATCGTGTCTATAAATTTCAATTCAATTGAATGCTTCAAAACGTGAGAAAAAAAATCTTTTAAAGTTTTGTCCCAAGTCGTTAAAAATGAAACCAACGTGGCTGTATCTGTGATTCTTCAATAATTAGTTTCAGTCAATTAATTTTAATTAATTATAATTAAATTACCGTATTTTTACCCAAAACAATAGTGTATAGAAAACTACATCTCAAACGAGCGCCTTAAAATGTGAGAAAAAAACCTTTTCATGTTTTGACACATGTCGCCAAAAGGGTCGCTAAATCGCCAAAAATTATGCCAACGTAGCTGTATTTGTAATTCTTTAAATAATTAGTTTTAATCAATTTTTATTAATTATAATTAAATTACTGTATTGTCATCCAAAATAATCATGTATATAAAATTTTAGCTCAATAGAGCGCTTTAAAATGTATTTTATTAACGATTGAAAACTCCACGAAGATAAATAAATAAATATATAGAGAGTGTGAGCTAATAGTAGGAATTGAAAAAAAACAACAACCCAGAATCTATTAATCGTTGCAATCAGACGGAAACTCCATTGTAAGCTATTATTAATAATCTACCTTTCAAATCTCATTTAATAATCATTATAACACAAAATTAAGAGTTATAAAAATAGTTTTGCGAAAAACATAACCGGACAATATATATAGTAGGTTCACAAATTTACAAGCATAAAACATACACGTTAAAAAAATTCTTAATATATTCCTTAATTCAACTGATTTAATGATTAAAGTATTTCAAAACAATCACTAAGTTGAAATTAATTATATTTTAAATTATACATAGAGATTAATCAAACAAAAGCTTGTTTTTGTAATTTATACTGTTTGTGATTTGTTTCTTCATATCAAGAAAAAAAATAGACTGTAATCATCCACGCAAGTGTTGTAACAAAAACAGAATTAAAATAAATACGTAAATAATTAAAGAAATACTTTTTTGTAATTATCCGATTTTTTTTAATGTATGTATAAGATTAGACGGAATTTTTCGGGCTTATTATAAAAATCCTTTTTATTTTTTTATGTAAAAATAATCTCGCAGAAACTCAGATAATTCCAATTACTTTTAGGAATCAAAATAAATATTTCATTACATGAAAAGGCAAAATTGGATATCAGAAAGAATGAATAATTAGTCAAAATAAATAATTATTTTTGTCAAAAAATAAAATATATTCAAAATTGTTTGTGCAGGAATTAAAGATTTTAATTCCATAAGACACGCGAATTCCGAAATCATTAAGGGAACAATGAATTTCTTGTTGAATATAAATATATTGTACTTTTATATTCCTATTATCACACTGAAGAGAAAAATTATATCCTTTTGTTAGTTTCACAATACGTATTTTTTAAGTCTTTGAAAATGAAAATAATTAGTTCAAGTAAGGTTAGAAATTTCATACAAAAATGAAGGACAGAAATAATGCGATACTTAATATTGCTAAAAAAAAATACAGTATATATTTTTTTTTTCCGGCGTATAATGTGCTTTTTTTAGCACAAAAAATAAGATCGAAATTTACGGGTGCACGTTATACGCCGTATATAAAAATGATAGCTTTAAAAGTAAAGACAATATGTGAGCATTAAAAAAATTAGATTTCTACATACACCTAAGCTCTATTCATTAAAAAAATGGCATACCCAATGAACTTTGATTATTGGATAATATGAAAAATTCGTCATATTCGTCTTGTATTAAATTTATAGGCTTATCTTCGAATT
>BMAV01006644.1:46869-69507 GCA_019973955.1 Trichonephila inaurata madagascariensis | reverse complement strand
AGCCACGGTCCGATACCTATACCACTCGGCTACCGCGGCCACCCGGCAAGAGTGAGAGGAGTGCGAGAGTGATATCCAATACCACCCCATACCATAATACCCGGTGCAGGACCAGTGTTATAGTGCATAACGCAGCTGTTCAGCATCCTCTCTCCACAGTGTCTCCAGACTCGAATTCAACCATCGTGGTGTTGCAGACAGATGCGTGACTCGTCAGTAAAGACAACTTCATTCCCTTCTTCCGCCCACATCCTTCCTTCATCGCACCATTGGCGACGGAGCCGTCTGTGGTTCTGCGTCAAGAGTAGACCAAGCAATGGACGTCTTGTGGACAGACCACTCTGCTGTAAACGGCGTCGAATGGTACGCGCAGACACTGAATGATGCGTTACAGACTCAATGTGCTGTGCTATGGTTCGTGATGTGACTGAGCGATCCGTCACTGCCATGCACACAATTTGCCTGTCCTCACGTGAAGTGGTGCACTGAGGTGGACGCGATCGACCACGTCGGTCCGTCGTACACTTCTGCATCCAATGGCCCCATATCCGCATTACAGTTATTTGGTTTCGTCCAACACGACTACCGATTTCCCTGAAAGATAATCCACAATCCCGGTACGCCACTATCCTTCCTCTGTCGAACTCGGATACTTGATCAAAAGCTGATCGCTGTTTTCTAGGAGACATAACTGATCGTTTTTTGAAAAAATCACAAGAAAAACACAATTGCCGAACTTGAAATCGTCGAAATCTCCAAAGCCTTAAATAGCGCTTTGATGTGACGCCACAGGCGCGCGTGATGTGTGTCTGCGCTGAAATTCTAATTATTTGCATATCTCACCTCCGCTAATGCATGTTGTAAATTTTATGTTACTTGCATGCTTCCTTCAGCATGTTGCATTTACGGTGGCCAACAGTGTATTTGCGCACCGATTCCAAAACTGAAAAGTACGAAACTTATAGAAGAAATTAAAAATTGTGGAATCTCCCCTAGTAATTTAACGGTAAATGAAAACTTCTGTTTATATGAAAGCAACGTTAATGAGACCCACGGATTGAATTTATGCGACATGTTAAAAANCAAATGATTTCAAAAGTTGACAACATTGTGCATATGTATTTCAGGTTTCTTCGTAAAAATGAAGTGCGCGCGTTGTACGACGAATATACTTAAAAATTTTAAAAAGGCAATTTAAAAATGTGGGTGTGTATTAGACCTCGGAATATACGGTATAATTAGCTGGTTTTGAATTTTTTTTCTTTCATAAATATATATAGCACACATTATTAAATACATCCTTATAATTTTATAACTACGTCCTGTTTTGGTGCCATCTCGGTGACAGAAATTACTTGGTGCCAGAAGGCGGAACAATTCGCCAAAATAACAACCTTATTTTCTGGTATCCATATTAACTAAATAATGTAAAACTAAATTTAATCATTTCTTTTTGTACGGAAAAATACAGTGTATGATGTCAATTCGATATTTTTTTTACGTTTTGGTATTTTCTTTAAAAGGGGGGTAAATATGCATATGTTTTGTTTTAAGGCCATTTCATTTTTCCCCCTTTTATTCTAAATTCGAATTATCCGACAAAAAGGAGAAAATCTGTAATATTTGCAATAAATTTCAAAAGTGGTAAAACGATAGACTAAAATTGAGGTCAAGAAAGTCAAGAAATTGTAAGTCAAGAAAACCAATTCTTACAGTGGGAGCAGTAAACGATTTTAAACTGCTGAAATTAAGTTTTTTCATTAAAAATAAGTACATATGAGATCTATTTATGAATATATATTGTTTTTTTAAATAAACATACAGCATTAGGAAGTAAATTAAATTATAAATTTTAAAAAAAATTAAATTAATTTTATTATGTACAAAGTTGACGATAAAATGCATGATATTTTGTATCCATGAATTCCAACATAGACAGCAAGTCTTTTTTTTAGGGACACTAATGACTGACCTTTTTCCAAGTGGCGGTAAAGAGTAAATTCTGGAGATGTCATTGACAGACTTTCCTCCTTTAAAGATGTTATGCTTCTTCCATGGTTAAGACACTGAAGATTGTCTTAACTTGTATAATAGGCAAATTGACTCTTGAAATTTTTATCCAGGAAGCAGTGCTAATCTTAATCGGCGATGTATTTAAAAATGTATCGCATTGAGCAGAAATATCGTAAAAATCTTCTTTCATCATCACAACGTTGAAAGGCTGAACATGCTGCGCCTCTGCAATCATTTCAGCTATTTCTTCTGGGACCATAGGTTTGCAAACTCTTTTTCTTCTTTCGATAAAACCAAAATCGCGATCGCATGGCATATATGAGTGACCCGAAACTAGAAATTTAATTCAATACAATCTAGAATATTTTTGGCAACAGCATAGATCATAATCATTAACACCATCCGGTTTTTATTATGGCCAGCGCAGTTGTCACACCAGACTGTTAAATTAAACCTGATGACCTTCAGAAGACAGGAGACAACCTCATTCCCTCCGCGGCCATCCAAGCCCTCATGCCACAAGCACATGAAGCTGTTGCTGGTATCCCCATTGTGAATGCAGAGGTTGAAGTTGGACAGCTGGCGGCTGTAGCATACTGGAGAATGGGTGTAAATATCACCTGCTGCATGTCCATGTTGATAGTGCAAGTACCACTTGAAGGCATGCGTGAAGAAGCATTGTCTTCATTTAACAACTTTACAGCTTTCTCAGCTTTCCTGAGATGAAACTCCTTCTTGGCTATCAATTTCAGTTTTTCCAGTCCCACTGTTGTGTTTATTTTGTTTTTAAGAAGATCACACGATGAACAAGTGTCGGTTCGAGGGCGTTGGAATGAAAGTTTAGGAAAGGATTTCTACCTAGTCTAGAAAGAGTACTCTGATTCAAACATTCACCAGCGTTTTTAACTCTTCGATAAAAACGCTGGTGAATGTTTGAATCAGAGTAGGCTTTTAGAAAGGCGCGATACATTCTGTGGATATTTAAATGTGGACTCAAGTATAACTTTGAAGATTTGTGCCGTGAATAGTGGCTTTCTTCGGAAGGAAAGGATGAAATATATCCCTTTATGAGTTCTATATCTTCATAGGTATATTTTGTTTTATGGGAATGGGATCGCGGATTTTTACCCCTACGATTTTTGTAAAACAAACATCTCCCTTCTTCTTCTTAATCACAGTTAAGTTCTCTTTTGAGATAAGCCCAATGTATCTCTTAAAGTTTTTGCGCACACTTGAATGGTAGCAGTGAATTATGTATGCTGAAAACTTCATGTGAACAAGGAGAACCTAAATATTTTTAAAATATTTCCATGCACAATTTAATTATTTATTATGTGATAGAAGTACTTTTTCAAACATTTCGTAAGTAGCTAGAGTATTTTCAAAATACGTCTTTTTTTTTTTTTTGCTGTCCCTCTCCACCGCTTAAAAAAACGTTCCGTAGTATTTTGACGTAGTTGTTTGTTATACATAAGAATTTATGAAATATTTTCGAATATTTTTTTTTGTACGGTTTTTTTTATGCGATCCTATCTATCGCACAAAAGCAGGTTTTACTGTTTCTTTCCCCTCCTTGCAGGTTTATTTATCAATAACATACTTTGTAGTTATAAATCAATATATAATGCACCTCTGCTTTGAGACTTAGTAACTATAAATTAACTATTCAAAACTCCAAACAAAGATTTCACGACACTCTCCGGCGATTTGTTACTTTAAATATCAGATGCATCTGAATCAATAATAAGGATACCTATCTAGACTGCTAATGGTCTTTCTCACCGTTCCAGACTCTGTTTTCATCATTTAGTTTGCATTATCAATCTAATTAAAATATCGTCTCATTGTACTGTAATTTAGGAAAGCGTTTTTCGATTTAAATGTAATTTGTTTTGAATCACTCTTTTCGAATTAATCTAATGAAATTCCCGACGACACCATTTGTTTTTCTTTTTATAGATCGCAATCTCTTCCGTACACGAAGTCTTTAATCTGTTATGTTTGCATTAGTGAACAATATTGATTTTAACTCGCCCAGTAGCTGGTTAGTCAATAATTCAGCATGTGAAAATACAACGCTATACAATGCAAACATGAGATAAATGAAATATCTTTTTCATCTGCGTTTGGCGCATAAATAGTAGCAGAAATAATAACATAAATAATATAAAAGCATTATCTCTCTCTCTCTATATATAAAGGATAAAAGTGACTCACTCATCACGATATGTCCTTAACTAATAAACCTACAGACGTAAAATTTGGTAGGAAATATTCCTTTCATGGAGTAGAGGTCCGCTAAGAATGGATTTTACGAAAATCAACCCCCAAGGAGCACTGCGAAAGCTTAAGGGGCGTTACAGATAAATATTCTCATTCTTGAACTGTTCAACCTACAGACTTGAAATTTGGTAGGCACGGTCCTTTCATATAGTAGAGATCTGCTACAAAAGAAAACCAACCACAACGGGCGTTGCCAAAGCTTGAGGGACGTTATCTATAAAAAAAGTTCCTGTACCTGATCTAATAGATCAGAAACAGGAACTTTACAGGAACTATTAGAACTACAGACTTGAAATTAGGTAGACACGTTCCTTTCATTGAGTAGAGATTCGCGCAAGAAATTTCGTAAAAATAGATCCCTAAAGGGTGTTACGGGGAATTAAGGGGAATAGTAGGTATAGTCCGTTTTATCTATTAGACCTAAAGCCTTGAAATTTGACAAACATGTTCATTTAATGGAGTATATATCGAGCTCCAAAAAAGATTTTGTTGAATTGAAATCCACTATGAGTGTCTCAAAGGGAAAACTACTCACAAAGAGGGTTACGAAGCTTATTGACAAAAAAAAATTCCGTTTTTGAAGTATTAGATTTAGACTTGAAATTTGGTAAGCATGTTTATTTTATTGCGTGGAAATCTACTAACAATGGGTTTTGCAGAAATCCACTTTGAGGGAGTGGGATGCGAGAGCGTAAAAGATAATTCTAAGTCCTATCATTTTTAAATCAAGAGGGGAGAGTTGTAAGAATGTTTTTCAACACAATCGAACGCTTGCTAAAACTTAGATGTCAATAATTTGTATATTTCTATATAAACAGTATACATTTATACAACATCACGAAGTAACCAAAAAAGCGGGAGGGGAACTGCTAGTATTCATATAAAAGAAAAAATTTAACAACTTTGTAACTTATTATTCCATCGCAGCGACATATCTTGCTATACGTGAAATTAAAAATTTGGAGTGATTCCTCAGAGATATTCCTTCAGTGAATTATTTTTGTAACCTTCAAGTACACATTTAATTCTATTTTCTGTTCCAAAGACTTTTTTCGGGGAGGGGGGAGGGGCTGATAAAGTTGTTGTCCTATGAGAGCTATTCAGAAAATAAATTGCTAGAAATAATCGAAAGCTAAAGATTAGTGGTTCCCAAGTTTACCGTACCTTTTCACCTTTTTTATGCAAAAATTTGATCATGAACTTCCGAAAGATATATTCAAGATCTCTATATTTTAATGCATTATAGAAAAATTACAAACTTTACCTGGGGTGTATACAAGAATTTGTTAAGGGGTAAGGGGTAGGGGGTCCAGGGTCGAAAGTCCAGCTTTCTTGTATCATGCTCCAATACGCCATTCTTTTGATTTTGTCGATTTTCGGGAATAAAAAAGAGTAAAAAATTAATTATTGAATAAGTAAATTAACATGAATTAATAAAATTAATTATTAAAATAACAAATACTTAATTAAGTTTTACGTACTATATACAAAGGAAAAAAAGTTCAAACGAAATAAAAGTTCAAGGGCTATGGGGGTGGACTCGGGCCCCTCTTGTGTGCGCCATTGAACTTTACGTTTATGTTTTGAAATAGCTTGACACACATATTCTTTTTATTCCTTAAGTGGTCGCAGAAGTCGATTGGTCATGGTCACTAACCCGTGGTCAGCGACATGTGAGTTACTGAAAACCCACCTTTCAGAGGGGCTGGTTCAAGTTAGAATGTTGTTGCTCAATGTTTCCCATTGGTGTAGTGTGGAAGCTTGGAGAGTAAGGTTCTAGCTCAAGTGTCACTCTCATCGCTTGATTGTGATCGAAAATTACGAGGTCCGTAGCCAGTAGCCCGAATTTTGCTTTAGAGCAGAGTTTCTGAAACTTTTTTGTCTCATAGACCCCTTGCCATGTTTTTCGGTTTGAGTAGACCCCTCCATACCTAAAATTGATTTTTTTCAAATTTATAAATGTCCTTTTAATAGCTGATGCAGAGCAACTTACTTTAAAATATTTAGATTTCTAGCTGTAGTGAAGTATAGTGTTTAAAATTAAAACACATGTTAATTAAATTATAATTTGATTAATACATAAAATAACTGTTACATAATATAACTGAGCAACAAACAAATGCTTTTAATGGGATGGATGAATCTGGTACTTCCAAAATTACCAATATTCGTTTCTAAGCTTTTCTTTAAGATCTCCGTTACTGCTTATTCCAATAAGTTTCTCTTGCAGTATGAAATTTGCTGGGTTTTTCGCAATGTAACCATATGAATTCATTGCCTACTGTGGTCATTGCCATACTCAAACCTAGTTTCAAAACCTGGATAAAGGGCATTTAAATGTTAAACGTAGGTTAAAACGTCATTTTCCTGGCAGAATGTCGGTGACAAATTAAGAAACTGGGAAAATTCGTAACGTCCACTTTAGCTTGTTTCTGGCAAGAAACGCTGAAATAAAGGTCCGTAACTACAAATTAACCTCATTAAATTTAGTAAATAAATCTGTTAAACAGGTAAATCTGGTTTCCACTTTCTGGTTTCAATTTTCTTTTAAAATTGAAGTCCCGATATGGTTTACAGAGATCCACTATCGTAGACCCCCATTTACACCCCATAGACCCCCAGTTATTTTTTCTTTGGTGTGAACCTCTTGCACGTCGTTATAGACCCATGGGGGGTCGATATAGACCACTGCTTTAGAGTGTGAGGATAATCAAAATTCAAATCAAAAACACAGAAATCTCAAGGTGCCAGATCGAAGCTAAACGCAGGATGCTGCTTTATTTAACCGTCTAAACCAGGGGTGGAAGGACTTTTCCAGGGTACGCGGACTACTTCTAATGATCTTGAAGTTTTGCGGTCTACCCAGTGGCGTAGGTGTCACCCTTCTGTATTAAAATTGTATGTTTTCTTTTCTTAACACTTGTGTTCGACATTGTACCTCCCTTTTAATCTACAAAAAAACACAAGCAACACAAATTTGTCAAGAATGCTTGAACAACTATGAGTGACTGCTAGATCTTGGAATGAGGACGTATTTAATGCAGAGAGCGTACGTGAACCGTGATCGTGGGAAATGGTGTTAACTCGAGAAAACAATCCCGTGAAAGTGGGAGGTGTAGGATGATATCTCAATACCTAATCCTGTGCTATCTCGGGAAAAACTGATCACCAACATTTATTCTCTTCTTCTGTCGGTGTGTGGGGAAAAATTCATTTCTAGAGCTGGCATCGCAGGGATCATTTTTACTCCTACAGCAGCAGAAAATGTGTTTAGCATCATTGTTCACTTCCAATGAAAGAGCAAGGGTTGTCTACACATTTTCGAATCATTTGTTTAAGTAAAAACAGTCACATCGATTGTGAAAAGCTGATTCTCCAGTTTACCTGGTGTCGGTGTTCCATAAACATATTTCTTTTAGTATGCGCGTCTTTGGCGGTCACTGCAAAAAGTTTTGACAACCTACCGGCCGATCGCGATCGACTTAATGTTTATGCCGGATCTAAGCCGTTGAATTAAATTTTGTATTACATGTGTTTTGTGAAGTGCTATAATGCCATGCAAAAAGAATAAATTTTTTAGATCCGTTTTCGAAAGAGAAGTATAACATTTTGCCTAAAAATCGTATTGTTCTACATGTTTTAACGTTTGAGTAAACTTCCAGCTGACGTGCCATTTTCTCGTTCGTGTAAAACACAAAAGCAATATTCATTACTCGAACGTAAATGTCAGAGCCAGAACTCGTTTAATTCCTTCCCCTTTTTTAAATCTAGCTGTAGTCTCGTTACGAGCGGTTGCGATATCTTGAGGGACAAATGTATCTCCTTTCAATTCTATTATTTGTTTTTGAGCCATCCTTTGAGAAATAATGTTCATTCCGAATTTTGTGAAAACATTGAAAAAAAAATGGTTTTCACCAATTATTACCACCTGATACACCCACATGCCTTCAAAGTTATTAAATCTGTTTATTCTTCATGCCATCAATAATAATTTGATGCTTGAGAAAATTAGTGATTGCATACGAGTTATGAATTTAAATATTTTGTTTATTTTCGTCACTGCTATTAATTACAGCATAAATATGAACATTGAAGTGATTAAAAGTATTGGTTACTTTATTAGGGTTTAGAAGAAGATATTTGTGAGGGAGGAGTCCACAACCGTTCTCTTTGTTTTCCAACGGACATTCTCTGCCTTTTCCAGGGTCTTGGTCGCCCCTTTATCCTCGAATTACATATGGATCGTGGGTGGAGGGAGTTCTCACGGTGTCAAACGTTGCCGGGGTGATGACAGGAGACACCCATAAATATTGTGAGGAAACTTGCAATATTTATGGGTGTACGTGTGCATAGGAACATGGTTATCCTATCCACAAAAAGAAGTCGATTTTTTAGATGTGTGACTTGAAAACGTCACAATACTCAATGTTGAAATAGAGATCAACATTGCAAGTTTTCATGCATTCATTGAAAAGTGTAGAGTTAATCTTGTTATTTTGTCAGGAGCGAAACTACATCGCGTTCAATCTGTTCTTCGCTGAATTTTGTGAAGCCCCCGTCCTTGGGGACACACGTTTTGCACTATCTACTCGACCTATTTCTGTGGGGAAGAACGAAGAACCACTCAAATCATTCATTCTAAAATCTATTTATTAAGATCTTAGTTTAAACACAATACACAACAATAATAATTAAGTAAGATGATCTAGAATGAGAAGACGCAACACGTATTACCAAATAACGTACTTGACCACTGAATCTAACTTTATAGATTAATTCTTCTATCACTAATATACAACCTTTATATAAATAGCTTATATAAATTAGCTTACCGCTATATCCTAGGTAATAAGCTACGTTCTGTATCTGTTCCGATGTGGCTTTAATCCGACGGTGTTCCTTTTGGCCTCGAACCCACTTTTGGCTAGGCTACTTTACGGAGTTAGGATTCTTCTAAACTTTATCTCAAATTACTTTACAGCTAACTCTCTACTTAGCGACGTCACTTCCCACTTAGCAATCATTTCTGCACATAGACAGAGACCCGGACATAGACCTAGACCTAGACTTCCCTCTACTGCTAACTTACAATATATATATGATTCCTAATTTACATAACCACGTTCTTCTTCTTGAGTTGGTTGGAAAGAATTGCAATTTGGCCTCAAAGAAACCCCAAGAGGACATTAATAGAAATAGCAATAAAAGCCCCGTCACAACTTCCTTTAGCTTCATAGTAAATCATTAATTGGGGCAACTATCTTTCCGTCCAGCACCATTGGAAACAGATGAGGGTTTGAGTCCTGTTTTCATTTTAAACCGACTTGTAAAAATAGGAATGTTATAGAAAATTCAACCTCACTTGCACTTGGACTCAGGTGGCACAGGGTGAGAATCTTAAAATATGAAGTTCCTGAATTGACTTTTTATGTTTAAGAAAACAAAATTTTTCACAGGTATGTATTTTTGTAATGTTAAAAGTCATTGAAAATATTTCCCCATCGTAATATTATTTTCGAATTCATTAAATTAAAACAGATTCAGTTCATTCAAATCCAATGCCAAAGAAAGTATTACACCCAGGAATATCTTTGAAAGGAAATATTTTACCATTGTAAAAAATATAATTATCTACCAGATGTGGCGCTGCTATCCCTCAATAGATAGACGACGGGCAGTTGAAATAAAATCACGACGCAAGGTGCCCGGTCTGTGTGAGCCGATCAAAAATATAAATATATGTAAATAACTAATTAGTGTTTTCATTGAAATAAACTTAGCATTCAAAAGGCCATTTTTATTTTCACCCTTACATACATGCACTTTGAATCAGAAAGGTCAACATAGGTAAGCCTTACCCTTCAAGTTGCGATGTACCTTTACAGTACAAATTTGTTTGTTTATTCAAACTGTGGGGCGTGCCCCCTAAGGAGGGCGTGATAACACTACGAGGGGGTGCGAGCATATTGAAAAGTCGCAAACAAAAGATTATTTTTAAAAAATTATTAATATACTGAAAGTAAACAAACAAAATACGAAAAATAAAACACTCATTTACACTGATATAATACATTTATAAATGTATCAGTACTTCACAATGTATTTCATAATTAATTTAACAATACTAAGTAATGAACAAGTTTAATAATTACCAGTGACCCCATGGACTTGTCCTATATAAAATTATATACAAGAATTAACACTTATCTTGATAATTTGTACAGTTAATAGTTAATCCCTTAACTGCCGATTGAAAGTTGTGAGATTCGCACCCCAGTGCCACCATTTGTCCCGTAGGCACGCGTATGCGATGTACCGGAGGGGAGAAAAGGCATAAGGTATAAAAATAAGCCAGTCCTCTGAAATAAGTAAATCCTTCGTAAACACTGCCAAGGTGCTTTTATTGCATTCTAAAGCCGGAATAATTTTATGGATAGCAGTGCACGGAAAAGATCGTACATCGGAAAGACGTATATATACGTCGAAAAAATTAATGCTTTGGCCAAGCGAGACGTTTATATACGTCAGTAGCATATAAGAGGTTAAAGTCGTATAGTAGCTTTAGTGTCAAAGTATAGTAATATTGAATTCAATATATTGTTACTGTATAAAGGGGGGGGGGCGATGAAAATGATGATTGAATAGTGGGTCGCGTATATTGAAAGTTTGAGAAGCACTGTTTTAAGGCTGTTTTCGTCATATGTACGACAGTGGACTTAATGCGGAGTACATTTTCAAACAGAAAAAAATGCCTCAATTTTTATAAAAATGTGTGACATTATAACTCATGCATTTGTTTATAATGTAGTGTGACGGGCTCACGCGTCTTTTCTTTAACATAACCTCTGGGTTCTTTGACGGCCAAGATTAATGGCAACTCTTTCCCAACCAAAACCCAAGAAGCGAAACGCGAATAAGAAAATAACAAATGCAAATAAGATAGCTTTTAAAAGAACAGAAGTTTTAATAAGATGATGTGGCAATTTAGAGAAAGTTATGTTTGGAAGAGATACGAGCGTGAATTGACAGCCCATCGTAAAGTTACCGGGGTACCCAGCCATTGCTACAAGCTGCATACCATTGCACGCGCGCGCTTTCCGTACAGTGATTGAATCTTAGTTTAGATTAAGGTAGGACTGATTATTTGATATTAGGATTTGTAATATTATCAGAAGTGAGAGTAAGCGGATAATATAATTATTTAGATAAAGTGGTCTAAGTTACGCGATTCGGTTTAACTATTTTTGTGTGATTCATCATTACAGATTCTCATTTATATAAATTTATCTAAATTGTTAGAGGTTTAAGTTATATTCTTAATAAAGTCATATTAAGAATTTAAAATGTCTGTTCATTTTGAGAATCCCACACCTCTAGCTCACGCTGAAAATCAGATATGGTCACCAAAGGGGGGCCATATCACAGTAGTGTTTTTAAATTTCAAAATATTTCATAAATAGTCAGTTTTTTTTAACAGGCAAAGGGATAGCTCATTTAGCATTACGGCATAGGAGAAAAAATGCGAAACACATTTTATAAAAGAAAAAATGTGTCATCTCGGATAAAAATGAGTAATATGATAAAATATGTGATTCTCTACAGGATAGTAAAAGCCAGAATATAATACTAACGTTTGAGTACTTTCATATCTGAAAAAATATTCCAAATTTGGGTCCTATTCTTTAACATTAGCCGAAGACAGCCTAAAGGTGTCATTAAGTCTCTAATACTTAAGGTTACTTTAAGCACTTAAATCTGATGATAATCAAGTGTTTGAGTCCTTATAAAAAAAATTGAAGGGAATATAATGCAGTACGTCAATTTATTTTATATTTTCTAGTAGTATAATATATTTCATAGTGCAATATGAATTATTTTAATTTTTTGACCATTAAATACAATACTTAGGTCTTCTCCCATCCCTTATGTCGTCTGGACGTTCTTAACTCAAAGTAGCTGCAACACAACCTTCAGAATTTTTTTATACTCAACTGTCATCTTCGAATTTTGTGTGTCACTGAACTCCTGCACAACTAGGATTGACGTGCAGATATTAGTTCATCATCTGCCGTCTTATAATGTTGATTTTTTTTAATTCTTTTTTTTATCAGGCAGTTTTCAGTTCGTACTTGGACTTCGAAACAGTTACTTCAGATGTTTCCCCGAATTATTGTTAAGATGACATTCTGTACTTCCCTACGAGTGACATTTATGAGTTCTACTTTTGTTATCGATTACGCACCAACTGAGCTGTAAATATGTTTCCTTGTCATAGTGAAAAAGTATAAGAATTTCTATTTTTGAGTTATTTTATTTTACAGAAGTTGCTCTGTGAAATATAAATGTACATTGCAAAAGTGCTTATTTCTTCAGTATCAACTTAAAATTTTTTTTAATGTAATTTATTACTTGTCAGCGAAGAAGAGTTTTTGGAACAAATATGTACGATTGCATAGTAGTTAAAAGATAATTAAAAAAAATAGAATGATTTTTTTTACAGCTTTGGATGATATCTGATGTAATAGTTGATTATTTATTTTAAAAACTCATTTTATTCATTTCAATGAAATTAAAATTCTTACGAATTAATTTTGAATCTTTAATCTTCAATTCTTAAAGTAATCAGAAAAAGAATTTATAAATTGTTCATTTGGACTCTGTTCACATTTTAAACAGTTGAATAATTTTTTTCCTTGCATAAATCTTACCTGTATGTCTTTATCATGGAGATATTAACTGCAGATTATTTTAATTCTTCTTTAAGGTAATCTATTTCATATTTTTCATCTTATCTCTTTCGAGTTTTGTCTCATCATAATTAAAATATTTCCTAAGGCTGTACACTTAAAAAAAAATATTTCTTCTTTCCTCTTTTACGTAAGACATACTTTCTCCACTAATATAGATAGTGATTTATTATCGTCTCCTATTGTTTTTTGAGGACTTTGGTATTAATTTTTCTTTTTTCAGATTAAATGAATTCTCGCTTTTCTATCTTTTGAAATTGTAATTAAAATGATCTTTAAAATACAATCTTTTTAATTTTTTGGACAATTTTTTTTAACTTTTGAGAGAGTTCCCTCTTTTAATTTAAATCCAATCATGTTTCTTTCAGAATTGCCTAATGACCTGGTGATCAATGGCCTGGCATTTGATAAATAAATGTGTTTCCTTCAGAACCTTTGAGAAAATTTTCTAATAACTTTGACTTATCTTATAAATTTTACATTAAAATGTTTGAGTTGAAGCAAGATTTTATTATCAGTACAAAACTTTATTACTTATTCCTATAAATAAAGATTATTTGTATTACATTTAAGATACATTTTCGTTTTAGTGAAAGAAAATATTTTTATAGTTGTATTTGTAAGGTAATTATTCTGTTTTTATTTTTCTTTGCAGGGATATTTTGAACAAGTAACGTAACGAATTTTTTTTTTATTTTAAGATTCTAAGGGCATATAAATATGAATTTGTATTTCTTATAAATACACTGGAACGCACAAACACTCTCTCTCTTAGATTCTTTCATAAAGGAGAAAAAAAATCAATCCGATATCTAACCATCATATCGAGACAAATGCTTAAATAAAATTCTAAAGTCAAGAAAGTTGTAAGTGAACGAAAAAAAAAAATGCGATTGAATATTTAGCACCTGTGACACAAAGACGAAACGATTTTTAAAGACTCGTTGAAAGAAAAAGAGAAACGGAGTACGGTACAAAACAACTTAATGCATTTTTCATTACTTAGACTTACATTTTTCGAAACAAAGTAAAATTACATTACCAAAACTGTTGGTGTGTGTACGTGCGTACGTGCATGTGTGCGAATCTGGAGATATACAAATCTCCCCAGTCAGATAATGTATATTTTTTTCATTAGTAAATACAAACAAACAAACATTAAAGCTGTATTTGCTTAATCTTGAAGAATAGGAAGCGAATCTGGAATATTTTTTCAAACATAAAAAGGAATAAACATTAATATCATGTTCTGGCTTCGTAATCCTGTAGAGCAGGTGTTCTTAAACTTTCCATCGCAGTGGTCCCCTTTTATGTATCAGCCTGACATCTCTGAATTCCAAAATTCTGATCACCCCTTTCTAACTTCCAACGCATGGCTGAGTGATTTAAAGGTTCCTCAATAATCTTAACACTGTTGATAGGCTGTAGACCTCTATCTGACTGTAGACCTCTGCTATTTATACAGACTTTTTCAACACTTCTTTTTCTTTTTTTCCCCTTAAGGAAACTCTAAACATCTAATTATATATGTATGTAGAAATATTACAAAATATTAATTTCAAATACATAAATAATGATGGCGAAATTCTATTTGGAAATCAAGGTGGCTGCAATCTATAACGTATTTGCGAGCTATGTGTGAATTCGATTCTTACTTTTACACATGTGTTTCTACTATATATTTTTTGAAAATATTGCGTTTCAGTAATTAAGAGGTATTCGACTACGTTCGGAGCCGTGATTTTGCAAAAGCGTATAAATGGATAATATTTATGATATTTAGTGTCACTTACATTAGAAAATGTATATAAAATTGTTTTAAGAATAGTATTACAGTAAAAAATTATTTAAGTACAATATTTCGGTAAAAAAATAACTTAGAACAACCTTTATTCAAACTATTCTCCTTTTGTGAAAAATGCTTCTATTATAATAATATTTTGCTTGTATATAGCTCAGACCTCTGTACATAGGCTCAACTAAAATGTTTGAAATATATAACTTAGAAGTGGGTTATCCATGTTTTACGACAACAGAGGGAAAAATTTTAAGAAAAAAATGCCGATAATTATATTTCAAATGGTTGTAACTTTGAAAATAATGTGAATTTTTCAAAAATCATAGTTCAGCCTCTGTACAGAGGTCTGAGCTATATACAGGCAAAATATTGTTATAATAGAAGCATTTTTCACTAAAGGAAAACATTTTGAATAAAGGTTATTCTAAGTTATTTTTTTACCGAAATACTGTATTTAAATAATTTTTTTTTGTCAAAATATCCTTAAAACAATTTTATACATGTATTCTAATTTAAATTTAAGTGACACTAAATATCATGAAAATTATCAATTTATGCGCCTTTTTAAAATCACGGTTCCGAAAGTAGTCGGATACCTTAATACAGTGTTTCTCAAAGTGTGGGGCGCGCCCCCTAAGGTGGTGTGACAACTCTACAAGGGGGCGGGAGCATATTAAAAAGTCGAAAACAAAAGATGATTAAAAAAAATATTAATTTACTGAAAGTAAACAAACAAAAGGTATTCTGACATAATAAAAAATAGAATACACATCTACACTGATATAGTACACTTATAAATATTTCAGTACTATATAATGTTTTTTATAATCAATTTAACAATATTAAGACTGTTTTCGGTTAATGTTAAAGAATAGGACGCGAATTTGGAACATTTTTTCAGATATAAGGGAAATGAAAAATTAATATGATATTCCAACTTCACTATCCTTTAGAGAGCAGCATTTTTTATCATACTTCCCATTTTTAACTGAGGTGATTAATTTTTTCTGGTATAAAATGTGTTTCGCATTTTCTATCTTATACCGCAATGTTAAATGGGCTTTGCCTTTACGTATTAAAACAAAAAAGAAAGTATTCACGGAATATTTTGACAGTTTGAAAAACACTATATTGTTAACAGAGGTACCAGTTACGATAGTGCAAATTTCCATGGAAATTGGGTCATTTGAGTGTGTGTTTTCTGTCTGAAAATGTGCTTCGCGTTTAGTTAGAGCTCTCGTACTTTTAACGAAAACAGCCTTAAGAACAAGTTAAATAATTACCAGTGACCCTATGGGATTGTTATATATAAAATTATGTACACAAATTTAGACTTATCTTGACAATTTGTACGGTTTATGATTAATCCTTTAACTGCTAATGAAAAGTTAAGCGATTCGCTCCCCAGCGCCTACCGTTTTCTACGTAGGCGCCCGTATGGGATGTACTGTTGGGGGGGGGGAGAAGAAAAAATAAACAAATAATTTGAAATAAGTTAATCTTACGCACACAGTGTCAACTTCCTTTTATTGCATTCCAAAGCCTTCGGAATAACTTTATGGATAGCTGTGCGCAGAAAACATCGTACTAGCGAAAGACGTATACATACGTCCGAAGGAATTAACACTTTGGCTAAGCGAGACATTTATATACGCAGGAAGAACTTAAGAGGTCAAAGTCGTATAGTAGCTTTTGCATCATTGTATAGTATTATTTAATTCAATACATTCTTATTGTATGGTTGTGATATGGTCGGTTTTCGTTGACCATATCGTGGGGTTTCAGCGTAAGTTAGAGGTGTGGGATTCTCGAAATGATGAGACATTTTAGAATTCTTAATATGACTTTTATTAAGAATTTCTTATATATCGAACAAACTTATATTAAGTGAGAATAAACCAAAACAAGTAGCCGTAATTAACACAGATCGCGCAATTGGATCACTTATTTATATAATTATATTATATCCGCCTACTCTCACAATCTTAATAATATATTCGCATTCAGAATATAATCTTCCTACCTTGATTTCTAAGCAACGATCCAATCCACTTCAGATATTCATCTAAGCTGGCGTACAATGCTATGTACCTTGGATGAATGGCGAGATTTTCGTGATTCTTAGGTAAGCCGTCAATTTACACTTCTACCTTTTCTGAACTGAACTTTCTCTAAATTGCCTTCACGCTTTCTAAAACTTCTGTCCTTTTAAAGGTTATCTTATTTGCATCTATCCTTCGTTTCACTTCTCGGATTTCGGTTGGAAAAGATTTGCCATTAATCGTGGCCGTCAAAGAACACATAGGTTATGTTAGTGAAAGGACGCGTGAGACGTCACATGGTGGGGGGTGATGAAAATTATGATTGAATATTGGGTCGCAAATATTTTAACTTTGAGAAGCACTTTGAGAATATTTTTATTGAGAACAATTCAGTGATTTACTCTAGAATGACACATCTTTCAACTTTTCAATGAGGTCTTCAGAGTCTGTAAGACAGAGAAATTTTAACATTAGATGGAAGACCTCCGTGGACCCCTAGAAAGTCGCAGTGGATCTCCGAGAGTCCGCGGGCCACAGTTTAAGAATAGCATATTTTATCATACTCCTCAATTTTATCCGAGTTCATTCATTTTTTTCTATTATGAAACCTGTTTCGAATTTTTTTTTTTTCAAGAATACCGTCATGCTAAAGTAGCTATTTCTTAACGGGATAAAATGGGGAAAAAAGAAGCATTTATGGAATACTTTGAAATTTAAAGAAAGGCCATATTATAAATAGATGTAAAAATTATGATGTTGCAAATTTTCATGAAAAGTGAGACATTTTCCAATTCATACTATTAGTTCACACTTTCTCTTTATATATTTATTTATATATATATATATCTTGTTCAAATTTTCAATCGTTAATAAAATATTTTTTATTCATCCACCCAAGTTCAAATTCATTTTTTTTTTAAACTTGTAGTGGAAGACACTTGATAACTACAGTTTTTACAAGTATTAATTCATTAATTAAATTTAATTAATAAATAAATAGAGCTACAAACAAAAATAATAGTCCAATACTCTATATAAAAAGGAAAATAACTCGTTATGTCTCAGTAGCGTAATGGATAGCACGTTGTACTTCTAATCCAAAAGTCGTAAGTTCGAATCCCACCTGGGATGGCCTACTTTCTGAGAATGTGATTACTTTTTACTACACTATTTTATTGGAAAAATTAAATTTTTTATGAATAAATAATAACAAACAAATATAATAGTCCAACGCCCTATACAGAAAGGAAAATGGAAAATAATGAGGAAAATCGCTTTCTATTTCGCCTCTTAACATTGTGATTCTGTCATGTGTATGTACCAGTAGCGCACACAAAAATTTTTCAAGGTGGGGATCCAGGGTCGAAAGTGCACCATTTTGGTATCATGCTCCAATACGCCGCCCACCATATTCTTTTGATTTTGTCGATTTTCAGGAACAAAAACAATGCAAAGTTAATTATTGAACGAATAATTAGCATTAATTAATAAAATTAATTGTTAATAACAAATACATAATTAAATTTTACGTAATATATACATAGGATTATAACCAATCGAAAAAAAATCAAGGGCTATGGGGGGTGTCGAGACCCCTAGGACACCCCCCTTGTGTGCACCACTGGTATGTACGTATTACTTGTTCTGTTAGAAAATGAGCTCCGTGTTTAATTCAGGCTCTCGTACATTTGCCGCTGAAAGTCTTAAAAAGTGGAATTGAAATTCTTCGAGTATCAAGTATTTGACATTTCCATTAATGCCCCTTGATCACTCAATTCCGCGACCGAGTGGCCCTGTTTAGGCAAAGGTTGCTGACCTCTGTTAACGATGTCAGAAATAGAAGAGAGGGAAAAAAAATGAAATGAAGAGAAGATTCCTCCGAGTCTTCTGTGCGGAGTTGAGGGATACCTCTCAAGCGGGAGGTCACCCATTCCCGTTATCTGCGGGGGCACTTAGCAGGGCCCCATCCATCCCCCGGTTGAGTGAAATGCGGCTTCTCGCCTCTCATCTTTCACCCGCTCGGTGGTTGGGAAAAGACTCGACAACCATTGACACCTTCAATGGTTTTTTTTTTTCGGATGAGAGGTCGTGTACTTACTTAATCCGGGGAGGAATGTAACAGTAGCTAAATGAAGTTCAAGTGTTTCGATTCGCTAGATGATAGGAAGGGAGGGGGGGGGGTTTCTAAACAAGAGAAATTAATATATAAAAAATAATTGTAAGTCAATTCCTACTTAGATCAACAAAGAAAATTTTTATTTTAGCTACTTTTTATTAAATAATTACAGCAGCGTTTCTCAAACTGTGGGGCGCGCCCCCCTTTGGGAACGTGATAACTCTACGAGGGAGGTGCGAGCATATTGAAACGTCGAAAACAAAAGATTATTTAAGAAATTAGTTTACTGAAAGTAAGCAAACAAAATACTTTCTGATATAATAAAATGTAACATAAATATTTGCACTGACATAATACACGTATAAATGTATCAGTACTGTGTACAATGTGTTTTTATTATTAATTTAACAATACTAAGAACAAATTTGATAATTATCAGTGAACCCATGGGTTTGTATTAACACTTATCGTGCTAATTTGAGAGGTTTATAATTAATTCCCTAACTGCCGACTAAAAGTTACGCTATTCGCTCACCAATGCCACCGTTTTCCATGTAGACGAGCATATTTTGATGGGTTTTTTTGAGGGAGAGGAGAAAAGGAATAAATAAGCAAATCCTCTGAAATAAATTAATCCTTCGCAAATACTGTTAAGGTCCTTTTATTGCATTCCAAAGCCTTCAGAATAATTTTATGGATAGCACTATACAGAAACGATCATACTTCGGAAAGACGTATATATACATCCAGAAAATTAATACTTTGACTGAGCCAGATGCTTATATACGTCGGTGACACATAAGAGGGTAAAGTCGTATTGTAGATTTAGTGTCAAAGTGTAGTATTATTGATTTCTATACATTGTTAATGTATGGAGGGGGCGCGATGAAAATGATGATTGAATAGTGGGTCACGTATATTGAAAGTTTGAGAAGCACTGAATTACAATTAATATAAATATGTTTATACATATGACAGAATCATAACATTAAGTCAGAGATTCTCAAAGTTACAATATTCGCGACCCAATATTCAATCATAATTTTCATTGCACCCCCCTTACACAATAACAATGTATTGAATTCAATAATACTATACGTTGATGCTAACACTACGATACGACTTTAACCTCTCAAGAGTCACCGGGCCTATATAAACGTCTCGCTCAGCCAAAGCATTAATTTCCCCTGACGTAAATATACGTCTTTCCGAAGTGCCATCTTTTCTGTGCACTGTTATTCATAAAATTTTTCCGAAGGTTTTGGAATGCAATAAAAGGACCTTGACAATGTTTGTGAAGGATTTAATTATTTCAGATTATTTCCTTCTTTATTCCTCTTCCCCACCCCCACCCCCAATATATCTTATACGCGCGCCTACGTGGAAAACGATTGGCTTTGGGAAGCTAATAGTGTAACTTTTATTTGGCAGTTAAGGGATTCATTATAAACCGTACAAGTTATCAAGATGAGTGTTGCTTTTTCTATATAATTTTATGTATAACAATCCCATGGGGTCACTGGTAATTATTAAACGTTCTTAACTTAGTATTGTTAAATTAATTATAAAATACATTGTGTAGCACTGATACATTTATGAGTGTAATATATCACCGTAACTGTGTATTTTATTATTTATTAGCCCATCGGGGATTTTATAAAAATAAACTTAAGAATTATTTACCCCACTTTGAATAAATATTGTTTTTCCGTTGTCATCCATTATTTGCTGTTGTTACCTATACTTAAAAAACCCGACTTATTACGAAAATCAAGACTATTTTACATTTATCCATAATTTTCGCGGTGAATCTCCATAACCCACATAAACTGATTGTTATTTTTTTATATCCTATAGAAGTAATTAAGTTAACAGAAATTTTAAGACAACATACATATTTATGGGAAATCCTGATGTTTTCAATCTTTGAAAAATTGAAAAATTGAAAAATACAGAAAATACTTAATCATTACTTTAATATCTTCCTACTTAAATAATTTAGAAATGTATATCGGCACTTACTTTTTTCTTGAAGAATAAACAGGTACCTATGTTTTAATTGCAGGTAGTATGCACAAGACACAGCACCAAATCAGTATATTATTGTAAATTAGAATTATTTTTGCACAAAAATAAATGGCTACAGAAATAGTGCCGCTACATTTGTATAAATGCTTGATGCTCGCCGGCGCCTTTCTATGATTGAGCCTCTGTCTATTAATTATTAATTTCCGTGTTTTCGGTGGTATGGTGGAGACGAATAAAAGAGCAAATTGCTCTTGCTCTTGAAAATGAAAATAAATTTGATATGGTACTTCTAGTATTTTATTTTTAATTTTTATTCTTTTACTGGGGTTTATTATTTCATTACTATTTTGAAATTTATTATTTTATTACATCTTTTTCTGTTTATTATCTTCAACGGAGAACGGGCCATATAGAAACCGGGGGCTCTGGGCTGCAGCCGATTTAGCCCATACGTAGATCCGGCCTTGTTAAATATGCTTTATAAACTTACGTAAAACAAATTTTAAATTCATAAACACTAAATATTACAAAAAGTAATTATTCACACCTTTTTGTAAATTAATATATGTATATTCATTTTATATGTATATTCATTTTCTTACCCATCGAAGAAAGAAAAACTGCAAGGAAAGTAAGAAAAAAGAATGTCGAAGAATACACTGTATTTTCAACATTAAGAAAATAATTGTATACTAAAATTAATGAATTTTGAGGGCATTTTCTATTTTACAAGTAATTTTGAACATACATTATTTTATAACTAGAAATTCTTAAGGTATCCGACTACGTTCGGAGACTTTGTTTTTAAGTTTTCAAAAAATCCCTAATATTTTTACATTTTTAGTTTCACTTTTATACACAATAATAGAAAATACAGTTAGAAATAATATATGTACATAAAAATTTGCAAAAACTTAAATTTTTAAAGAAATTTTAATGAAATTTTGGAATTTTTTCAAACACTCTATTTTTTAAAATATTTTATATTTTCCATAAAATATTGCTGCAAGACATTTTTTAAACACATTTCTAGAGAATGACCAACAAGTGTTAAATTATTTATTTTGAATCAAAAGTTATAGCCAGTCGAGCTAGCGAACTGGGAAATTCAATCAAATTATCGAAACTTCCAGAAAAAAATACAACTATAAAATAACTAAAAATTGTTCAATTTCTTAGCTTGTAGGCCATTCTCTAGATAATACAATTAATAACATTTGTGTAAAATTTCATACAAGTATCTCTAATAGGTTTTTAGATATCATGTTTGAAATATCATGAAATTTACAAAAAATAGTTTTGAGAAAATGCATTTAAACTTTATAAAAGCAGTTTCAAAACAAAATATGACAAATATATTACTAAAACTATCCTGATTTATATTTAACACTTCCACTCTTTGGTATTTTGTTAAATTTGTTTTTTCTTTGGGCCCCCTTTTTTTTCTGGTTGATTTTAAAAAAGGCAAAGAATGTTGTTTCGAGTCACCGACTCGAAAGATGTCAACAAATCTCTCATCACGCAGTCTATAATTCCCTGCATTTATGCCAAATGCTTTCAAAATACCTAACAAATCAATAAAAGCTTTTTTAAAAATAATGACTGCAATAT